>JASSUY010007423.1:0-38885 GCA_032466535.1 Forpus xanthops
CACCCCCAAGTCCTTCTCCTCAGGGCTGCTCTGAATCTCATCTCTGTCCAACCTGTAGCTGTGCCTGGGATTGCTCCGACCCAGGTGTAGGACCTTGCACTTGTCATGGTTAAAATATAATTGAAGAGCCTGAAATGCATCTTTGCTGACCAGCCTAGGTGTTTGGGTATATGCAAAAGGTTATACAACATGTTAAAATTCAAATCATCTCAGTTATAGTGGAACATGCGCTGTCCAGCAATATTTTTGGGCAGTTTTCTCTTAAAATTTGGCATTTTTCAACAAATTGGGAGAACATAAGAAATGTGTAAAATTAGCCCTTTTTCTTGTTACTTTGAAAATTGATACCCCAAATAGTAATCAGTATGTGCAATTAATTGTGATTGACTCCTTGATAATTTCAGTAGCAATAGCTGCGTTAAAAACACTCTGGTGCCCACAACAATGACACAGAACCAAGGTAACATGTAGTAGTGTTGACAAAAGCAAAGGTACTGGCCTGTGTTGTGCATTATTTCTGGTTGTACTGAGGGTACAGATTGCCCCATCACAGCAGTACCTGAAAAACACCAGAGAATCTGGGAGACAAGATGGTGTTGCAAGATCCTAAGAGACATAAAGGAGAAAAGTCTTAGATGCTGACTGGGGAGTTGTGACAGAAGGAGCAGTGGAAATGGGTGCAAGGACTGCAATAATGGGAGCAGCTATGAAAAAAGACATGTGATAAGAGGACAAAGGAGAGCTACGGAGAAAACACTGAAGTACTAAAGAAAGATATAATATCTCTAAAAATACATTTTGGAAACCAGGTCATCAGGATTCCTCAGTTTTTTCTTCCAAAGTTAGTTACCATTAACAGATATTCAGTAATGTTGCACAATGCCCAGATGTATTTGGTTTTCTCCATCCTATTCCTCCATAAAGTGTTTACTCCACTGTGTGAGAAAAAACTGCGTCGCTATCAGCAGGTGCCAGGAAGGAGTACTATAAGTGGCTCCCTAGGAGAGGACTGGGGATGCTGTCTTCTCTCCTGCATCAGTCTGCGACCTCTGTTAATACCAGAACCCGGTACTACTGGGGGATTTATTTGAATTCCTTTGTTAGGATTTTCATCTACAGAGATATTTTTCAATACAAAGCTGGTTCTGCTGTTATAGATTGTCCTAGTCAGCATGGTATTGCTTGCAGGTGTCCTTTGTTACAGGGACATTTTCAGTCCCTCATAATGGTAGAAGACCTCCTGTAAGTTTGCTTTCCCTAAACTCAGCTTTAGGCTGACAGCCCTATATCTGGGTCAGGACTGTACTTTCCAACTTCAGGCGTTTTGCTTTGTTTAACAAAGCAAGTGCTTAGTGAAGGGAAGGATACAAGTCTATCAGTTGTACATGGTGGAACTGAGCTCCCCATCTTCCTGATCTTCGGCTTTGATGTTTTAGGGGATTACATACTTCCTACAATGTCTCACACTTGCAAATGCTGCCCTGCATTTTTATATAGAGGATTGAGTGCAGCACAAAAAAAAAAATAAGAAAAAAGGAAAAAAAGAAAAAGGATATAAGTATGTGCTTATGGGGTTTCCTTTTGCTCAACCAAACAGTTAAAAAAGAAAGAAATATGTGAGAGTTGGCAGACAGCTCCTGGAGTGAGGGCTAGGTCTGAAACTGGTGAGAAGCAGGACTGGACAAAGGAAGAAAGTGTCAGACAGAAGTATAAGAGAATCTCATGTTTTGGAACTTTTAGTGAATTCTCCAAGGCTCAGTGCAGGTTTTCTTTGTCAGAGTAGGTAATTATCTCCCAAAGCACTCATCAAGTTGAACCATAATACCACAGCCTTCTGGGGAAAACCCAGGTGAACTTTTTCTTGGGAAGGGGCATAAAAAAGCTTTCAACATCATGCTTAGGTTCAAGGACAGCAACAGACGCTGGTCTTGTGGAAACATTTTATTTCAATTCCACAATATCCTCTTACGTAAACACTGAAACACATTGAATCAATTTTTCAAACAAACTTGTAAAATTGGAAAATACCCCAGCCTCTGATAGGCAGAAGCATTAATGGCTAGGAGCACAAAGAGGCATTTAAACGTTGAAGCATTTTGGCAAAAATACAAATTACTTGTTTTCCTTCCATGCCCTTGAAAATAGCTTTACTAAATTCTGAGCTTCCTATGATGGAAGGTTCACCATTAATCACCTTTATGACATCTCATATGTAGACTGGGGATAAATCCATGGGCCCTAATCAACCACTTTCCTGAGGAAATTGGCCAAATCCCTACTCTTTGAGGAGGGAAGCGGGGGATGAATCACAACAACTTTGCTATTCAGACAAATCTCTTTTCAAGTGCCCTTAAAGCTTTTTTTCATATACAGCAAAGACAGCCACACAGGAAACAATAATAGTTTAATCTCTTGAAAAATTTCCTTCCTGCACTGCAGCAGCCTTTCAGACAGGTAGTCAAAGCACGCCAAAGCAAATTAGCAACAGCCGATGCCAAAAGCAGGCTGTAACATTAGCTTTTTAGCTTTGTCCCTTTTCCTTCCATCTGGGTAGAGAACAAGAAACTACTCATCTCCCTGACTAAACATTCTCTGTGCTACATTTTGCTATGCATTAGTAACACTTACAGGCCTGGGGAACTGATAATGGAGAAGAGAAGACGCAGAGGGATGGGTTCTGCAAACACTTACTGTGATACCTCTATATCATGAATAGCCTCACTGATTCACATCCCAGGCCTACAAAGAGAACTGTGTTTGTAGACTCCCACACATGCGCATACTTAGTAGTAAGTATTCGCAGGATTTTTACAACTTGTCTGTTGTGGCATTGTTTTCCTTCTGAGTTTTTCTTCTTTTTACTTGAAATTCTTCTTTGCTTAACATTGTCTAAGGAAGAAAAAAAAGTCTCCATTTTAACATAGAGCTGGGCATTAGTCAGGGTAATACATCACCATGTGGAGTTTCGTTTAGCTTGGGTTTTTTCACTTTTTTTTTTTGCTTGGATTTTTCCTGTACACATGGCAAACTACATTCTCAATTTGTATTGCAGTGGCATGGCAGGTTAACATAAGTGCTGAGGTAGGAAGAGAAGCCCCTAGCCAAAAGCTAGTGTTTGCCCCTGTCCTTGTGGACTGGTGCCTGCTATAATTACACTGACTGTTAACTCAGTGATAATATTGGTGTTTGAACCAGATTTCAATGTCTACACCTCTGCAATGCTGTTTAAGGAGGTATGAAATAAAATAATTGGTTTAAAGCACTCTGTACACACTTGTCACAGCTAGAGCATAAAAGTATAGCAGTAAAAGGCTAAAATGGTGGAAAGAATTTTGCGTTACATTTTAAAGGTGCTTCTTTGCTTCATTGCAAACATCATCATGTGAAATATAAGTATTCGCCTGCTTTCAGTGCTGAGTTTCAAGTCAGCCCTGTGTCAATTGTTGATAGATTTTCATAACATCTATATGTAGAAGCATTTTTGTTCTGAGTTCATATTAAAAAGCAAAATAATAAAGCACACCTGCTGAAACCTTTCCCTAGAAATGTTTGCATTATGGAACAAGAGTGTGTGCTTTCTTGTCTTAAGAGCAATTCCCAAAACAGGGCTAAATCCAGTTCACAGAAGATAAGGGGACGTAAATGAATGAGAATGAGAATGAGAAGCTCTTTAAAGCAGGAGGAAAGATCTCTGTCAAAAAGTGAAATGCCATGCTGGGTGGTGTGGCAAACAAGATGCCACAGCAGCTTCTCTCTCATTTGACTTCCTCTGGAGCAGCAGAAGAAAAGTCCTTACAAAGCTTTTATGGCAGAGCAAAACCCAGCATGTGTCCTAAGCCAGCTTCATGTTGGCCTTTGGTGTTGCTAAGAGGAAGGCTAAAAGAATACAGCTATGTTTGGTCCACTTCCATGTCAGATTAATAAATTCACAGATTCATTCTGCGTTCAGTGCTGGCCATGTTTCCTCTTCCCACCTGTTCTTGGGAGGCTGCCTCCAGGCATGTATGGTGCAAATCTGAACTCAAGTGATATCTCTGGACACAGGCAAGATAGAGCCAGGGTCTAGAACTTCTCCAACTCTAAATAGTCTGTCCCTGGGTGCAGAGAGGTTACCCAACAGTGCAGAGGATAAGGGTGGGAGGGCAAGGTGAAATTTCTTTGCAAATGGCTACTAGAAGTGGAATAGGTGAAAGGACTCATAAAGCAAGCCTTCTGCAGAAAGCCACATTAAATTATCCTACACAAGTGCTGTCATTTGTAATCAAGGCACCACCTGAAACTGCAAACCAAAATCAGGGCAATCCAGAATGAGAGGCATGGTGCATACAATATACTAGAAGAAGGCAGCTTCTGGTGTGAGGTTGTTGCAGTATAAAGAGATACCAGTGGACTCTCATAACAGAAAAGTCTATTTCATCCTACTGTCCTGGGCGCAATCTGGGAAAATTACATACAGTAACAGAAAGAGGAAAAGACACATGAGCTGGGAACCTCAAGTACTTTGGCCTGCCACATTGTGAGACTGTGGGCAGGATGTATTACCCTGTCTGAAAAGTCTTTTTTCCTGTCTGATCAGATTTTGTAAAAGAACAGAATTGCACTACCAGTATCCAGAGGTATAATTCAGGTTCTGAAGTATGCATACGTCAAGAACAGAGTGAGGAAAACCAAGTCCTGCTGTAAATCAGAGGACTGATACTGTACTGCTAGGAACTTTGCTTCAGTTTCTTCACCAAGCTACATGCTGAATAGCTGTTATTTGCACTTAGTGACAAAGATTATCCCTGATACTTGATAGACACAAGTAACAAGGACAAATCCTTGTTCCTAGGTGCAAAACCCTGCAGTTTCATGTTGCATTTTCAAGGCAGTACAACAAGCTCTGCATCAGTCATTGGAAGAAATGAGAAAGTCTCTTTGTTTCTTCAGAATCAGTATGCGTAACAGCAGCTTCACATCTGTGCGCATTTTTGTTCATTTTAATTACATAATGCCAACAATGGAATACGTACATGTACTCGTTATTTTTCCCATAATATGTCTAATTGTACTTCAGTTAACTTATGGAAACAGTATATGCTTGTAGTGAAAAACTTGGCAAGTCAGATGCTGTGAGATGTTTTCCACCAGTATTTTTAAGGCTTCCTGTTAATAGAACAAAGTGTTACAAAGCTGTATTTGTTTTTCCTGAACTGTACTTTCTTTGCTTAATAAAACATCAACTTGATTTTGTAAAATAATAAGAAGAGTGTAAATAGCTATACTGGCCATGCCATAGAGGAAAACCTTTCCAAAGAGACTGCTTTTTCTTCCCAGAAAGAAAACGTCCTGCTGAGCAGGGGCCGGATCCAGTGCCCACAGAAGTCAGTGAAGAACTCCCACTGATGACAGTGGATGTTGGATGAAGTCCCATCTCGTTCTCATGTTTAAACACTGAAAAATCAGTTGCCAAGTTCTAATGAGTACAGTGAAAGCCTTGCGTTATATAAGTTACTTACAATAAATTGTTACAACCATTAAGAAAAGCTGATTAATTTTATTAAAAGCATATTTTTGTGGGTTCCTTTTAAGCTGTTCCCAAAGTCTACACATATCTTCTTCACTTTGCTCTTTTGAATCTCTGTTTAATAAACAAAACACAAACAAAAACATTATTTCCTGTTGGTTGTTGAAGAAAGACTGGATTTATTCTTTACATGGGAAAACGTTTGGTTGTTTAACACATGCAACAGCACATGGCCTTGTTCAAACATCCTATCAAATTAAAAGCAGATTCCAGCTCTAATGCTCCAGATGAAGGGCATGGGCCTGGGACAGGCACTCACATGAAATTGCATTGCATTTAAGAAGACAGTGATCAAAGCACTGTACCTCATACAATGAGTGAGTGGCAAATCTATCTTATCTGAGCATCGAGGAATAATTATAGAGAATTATTTGATCTTCCACTAAGGTAAACCTGACAATTATGATGCTGATTGAACAGGTTCTTCTATTTCAGTAAAGGCAACATTAATACTCAGTGCTATAATGCACTTACCAGATGGTATTAAAGTAACATCTTAACACTTCAGTAATTGATGTCCTCTCAGCCTATTTTTTTGCTGATCACTCCCTGCTCAGATTTGTGCCATCCTGGCAACATGGTAACATGCAAGATATTTTCTGATGATCCAAGGCTGGCAATCCTGAATTCTTTGTGTATCCAATATGACAAAAGCAGTTTTAATGCTCAGTTAGTAGTATTTTGAAACCAAGTGAACAGATCAGACCTTTGACCTTGGTATATGCTTGTCTTTTGAAATACAGCTAAATTTTGCCAGCTATAGCTTGATTTTGCAGATATATTATGGAGCAGAAAACTTAAAAATAGAATTTACCTCTGCTGTTAACAAGTTTTGACCTTTGCTCACATTTGTTGGGGAAAGTAGCTCATAGTACCAATTAACATGAATTATTAACTCCTACATTAATAATTAATTTATTAGAGGGCTAAAGGCATCAGTCTTTGCCAGGTAACACTATTGAAAGAAAATGAAGAAAACAACACAACCCTAATTATAACAGCTTAATGAGGATGTCTGGAAGATCTAATGTGATTCAGTCACTCTAAATGCTTTTTATTTCCTCTCCGAAACCACACTGGGTGCAAAGAATAAGGCAGTTAACTACAGTTCCTGTAGTGCAGGGTTTCTTCCTACTTTCTGAAGAGAGAAAACCCACTAAGGAGAGCTCAATTTAGATATTATTAAGGAATGATGAAGGATGCCTTAGCCTAAACAGTACGAATGCTGTCTCTCTCAGTAATGAACTATTCTCGTGGTGTCTGAATCACTAATGGTTTCAATGGCCACTAGGAAAACTTCTCTGCCTCAAAACTGTGCTGTGCAGTGATTTCTTGATTTCACAGGATCCTTCCTTTGTAATCTGTTTGGACTTTAACTACAAAGGTTGACTGTAATGTGGTGATACTGCTTGTGATTCATCTACACATTTTGGTCAGAATGCAACAGCAGCAACAATAAAATCCAGTATAGCTTATCAGGCAACATCACTCAATGGAAAGCTGTTGAGTTGTTCTCTTGCACAGAAGCTGATATTCCCCAACCACCCCATTCTCAACTATCTCGAGCAATTGCATCACATTGCATATTAGTGGAACTGGTCACATCTTTTCTCTCCTATGGCTCTTGCTGTGACGCATAGAAACTTTCCTGAGATTCTTTGCTGAAACACAATCTTTGCTGGTTCACTCTTTCTACTTTTTGTGTCAACACTGCTCATTAATATACATCTTTTTTTCTTCCTCCTGAAGTTTGTGGAAAGTAACTACAGGACTGCACAACCTCCATTTAGGAATATTATAAAGTTAAGTTCTTTTAAATCTGTGCTTGTTTCACTGGCTTGCAGTTACCCTGATCATCATGATAACTCTTCCTTGAATATATTCCAGTCCAAGTTCATCTTTGACCATTACTACTCACATGTTCTTTGAGACTAGCTTGTGCTTTGAGATAATCCTTCGGATACAGGAGTGGCAGTCATGAGACGGGATAATGTTGTATATTGCTATTCCTGTCATTTATGCCTTCAGCAATACATGTCTGATTTAAAAAAAGGTAGGGTAAATTCACAACTTTTGCCTTTATTTTTTAATTTTGGTTGAAGATGCTTCCAGTTTAAAAAATGCTGATCTGTGCAATAACATTTCACTTCCTTTTAGTCCTTGGCCCACAGACATATCACAGAGGTCTGCTGAGCAGATAAGCAGTATTAAAATGACTTAGAAAGACTAAGATGAGCATTAAATTAATCAGACAATGCTCTGGGGGGAAATCAGCACTAATTTCAGATTTTTCATCTCCCAGGAATCAATAATTATTATGTTTATTGATATTGTACTTGTCACTACTTTGAGTATTTTTGCTACAGTGACAGAGTCTAAGACAAGAAAGAAGTGAGAAAAGATGGAGTAAATAAAGCTTCTTCCTAAGGTATCAGAACTTAGTAACCAGCTATGTGTGAGTCAGTAGGTAAGAGTAGTATGAACCACGAGAAGATTTTACATGTGCACACATCTTTTTGGTGAAAAAGTTTACACAGCTATACTCACAAGTGTGTGGAATACAGCTAGGACTTAGAGAAGTTTGTGACATCTGTAAATTTAATTGATTTTCGCACATGAAAGATTAAGGTTGCAAAACACTTTTTGTGAGCAGACATTGAAGTTCTTTTAATGTCTTCCAGAAGGAGTTCATGAATAATTTCTAAGTAAAAATGAAAATCTTCAATAAATAAGTAGAAGACGCTGAGACTTCAGTTTGATAAGTATGACAATAACGTAACTCTGAAAGTAGGATGGTAAATATGCCAGAGCAAAATACAATGTCAATGTGAGCCAAGGGAAAGGTGCTGTCTAAGGGACCTGTGTCAGGTCCAACAAATTTTCATTCACTAATGACACCAGGTGCCACACCTCCTTTCTCCCCCCATGAGCACCACAAGAACGGAACACAAGTGCCATGGACTGTTGCATCCAGGAAGTTATTATCTTCTGAATCATTAAAATTTTCCACTGGAAATTAGTTGGACTCTGTAAACTGTGTAAAAAACCCATCAGAATTTGGTATTTTGAAATTAAGACTAATCTATGTCAGTAGGGTTCAGGACAAAGAACAGTTAGTGTTACAGCATTACAGTCGTGACTTCTCATTAAATCAAGCTTTCTACTTTGCAAAGAGTAAGTTCAGATTTGGAATTTAAGAAGAAATTTGACTTTAATCATAAAATATATAAAATATAAAAAAATTGTATGGTTACACACTGATAGCAACCATTATTATGGCAGTCACTGAATACTCCTATAAATCTTGTTAATTAAATCCCAATATTGGAGTACTCAAATCACAACACAAGAGTTAGTGTTTAACCTTTCCCCAGTATACAAGGTAACCAAAGCCTGCTGCAAGTGAAGATGTGTGTCTATTAGATTTAGAAATTGTCATTCAATTAAGGTAATATTTTTTTTTGTTTTAACAATATTAAATAGATGCCCCAATGTCACTGGCAGGCGTATGTTCTTGTTTGTCTGTATAATGTTTAATTTAGATCATGCCCATACTCTGTGACTGAGATATGAGAAGTAAAGAAAGGATTATGATCTCATTACAACTATGACAAAGTCTTCTGCTAACAGGGCTTTATAGCATGTTGGACCCAGAAACTACCCTCGTAGCTCTTGCCTAGTATCTCTTCACTGCATGTTATAAGTATTAGTTGAACTGATTGGGAACAGGCTGTCGAGAAATGCTGTGGCTGCCCCATTTCTGGAAGTGCTCAAGGCCATATTGGATGGGGCTTTGAGAAACCTGGTCTAGTGGAAGGTGTCCCTGCTGGTGACAGGGGTTTGGAAGTGGGTAGATGATATTAAATTCCCTTCTAACCCAAACCATTTTGTGATTGACATTAGCCTGAGGGATACCATAACTTCTTCTTCATGGGTTGAGTCAACATACCCAAGGAGGACAAGTTCTTTACCTTTTTAGCCTGGCAGATCAGACAAATGTATGCTTACTTGGCATACTGAACAGTATAGTTCAGTTGGAAGGGACCTACAATGATCATTTAGTCCAACTGCCTGACCACTTCAGGGCTAACCAGAAGTTAAAGCATGATATAGAGGGCACTGTCCAAATGTCTTTTAGACAGGTTTAGTGACAGGTTTTGGGCATTGACCACCGCTCTAGAAAGCCTGTTCAAGTGTTTCGTCACCTTCTTGGTAAAAAAAATGCTTCCTAATGTCCAGTCTAGTTCTCTGGCACAGCTTTGAGTAGTCACCCCTTCTCCTGTCATGGGATACAAGCGAGAAGAGCTCAGCACCTCTCTCTCCACTTCCCCTCCACATGAAGCTGTTGAGAGCAATGGGGTAATCCTTCAGCTTCCTTTTCTCCAAACTAGACAAATGCAGATTCTTAGCCACTCCTCAAATCCTTCATCCAGGTAGCAGACAAACCCTTAACTGTGTAAAGAGTGATTCACTGCAGCACCTCCTATCAGTCCCAGAAGTGCGTAACAACTAAAAAATAATCTAAATCTTATATCGTTGATGCTAGTAAGGCAATACCTGTAAAATAATGCACTGTGCAGAAAAGTTATCTTTCATTGGATCCTTAGCTCTCAAACATGACACAGAGACACTAGTTAAGCCTTGCATAGGCATTTGGCATGCAAAGTCATACTAGAGGACAGATTTTCTTCTATATTTTAACAACAGAAAAAATGCCAGAACTTAAAGTTATCTTCTTGGTCATCAAAATATTCCAGTTTATTGGCTTATAATTATCTCAGAAGCCAGGAATTGTTGATGACAGGAGTATTCAATTAAGATCTGAGCAGAGAATATACCATTAAGAGAAACAGAGAAGGAAAAGCTGTCTGTTTGGGTAGAACAGAAAATTGTGCCAGCCACACACAAAGAAGCATGAACATTTTCACTTACCTTTTTTTTTAGCACAAACAATCTCCATGTAAATAGTTGTCAGGCAGTCACCTGGTGACAAGCCACACCTGATTTTCTAAAAAATCCCCAACAAGCAAAGGACACATAAAGGGACAATGAAGGACTAGAAAAGATGTTTAATGCCCCAAAACAGCAGATGGCAGAATTCCAGAGGTAAGTTTTTCCCTGGTTTTGGTGAGGATACAAGTATTAGAAAGTTTAAAGAAATGTTAAAGCGGTGGACCTTTTCTGACCTTTGCCTTCTAGGTGGAGGAAGAAACTACATACACTTTAAAGGCAAGGGTGAGAACCCCAAGACAACTCTCCTAGCCCTGGAAAACTGAAGTGGAAGTGCACTGTCGGCTGGGGTGGTCCCTCCCTGGGGGTCTCCTCGCAATTGGATTGCAGCCAAGAGTGGTGGCTGAGTGCATGCTCCCTGGCGTCTTCAGCACCGGCCTCCCAGTGGACAGTTCCCACACAGGACATCCATGTCTGGGCTGCGGGCTGGTGGCCAGGAGCCCGCTGCTCTTCTTTGCACAAGCAGAGCAGAAGAGACCACCAGAGTGCAAAGTGAAAGGAGGGTGCAGGGCATAACTGACCACTTTCAGCTGCTATTGTGTGTGGGTGAAGCAGGGAGATCACAAGTCCAAAGCTGGACTGACTTTTGCAAGTGAAAATCTGGTTTTCCTCACAAAGAGAGGGAGTACAGGAAACTGGAAAAAAACTACAATTTTCTGGGGCACACTTAATTAAGAAACATCTTATTGAAAGGAAAAGACAATGCTTGAGTGGCTGAGAGAAAGTGAGAACATTTTGAGACAATGCTTTTTCTGAGTGGGAGAGAATTTTATTCTCCATGTGAGGAGGATGAGAACACAATGGAAAGGGCCTTTTGTATGATCTGTTCCTTCATGTTAATTCATGAGCAAACCCTGATTAGCATTCTTGTCATCATGAGGCTGGGGAGCACTGTTCTAATGGCTTCACCTATAAAAGCTGTTGTGAGGACAGGTCTTCCTCTGTACCTTCTTCGTTATGTGTTATGAGAGATGGCATCTCCTGTGGAAATAGGCAAGAATTAGAGTAAAAGTAAAACATTCTCTTACATCAGGATTTCCATGGTTTATATATATAACCTCAATGCAGCCGCCATCTTGTAGTGGGTGAACAGGGAGAGCTGGATGTGCATATCTAGAAAAATTCAGATTCATTTTACCACCTATAGTGGCTCAAGAACTCTTCCATCTAGACCCAGTTAAAACCTCCTTGGAGAGTGAGGTCATCTTTCTAAATGTATCCCCATAACAAGATACCAAGTTTGCTCACCCACTGCACACTGCCAGGCTGTATCTTGATTGCTTCTTTCCAGTACCCGCCTCAGCTGTCAACCCAATCCACATGCAACTGGGATGCACACAGAAGGCTAGCTGAGTGTCAATACTGCAGTCATATACACTCTTCCTTTCTGGCTCTGAAATCATTATTGAATTGTCATTCATTATGTGGGATTTCTTCAGCACTGCAAAGTTACTATTTAGATGTGAGCATATTCAGTCAAATCAGCTCAGACTCTTTATTTATTGCTTGTTAAACACATTAGCTCTGCTATCAGGGTCATTCTTGCTGAAGGAGTACTGAATAGCTCTCAAAGAAAGTCAGTGCATGAGCCAGAAGTGGAAAGCACAAAATTGGAAAAGTCTACATACCTCATCTCCTGTCCATGGAAGTGGATGTTCATGGGAACTGTGTGTAGAAGAGCTGTGAGACACACTGGTAGATTTAAAAGCCTGTTTCTGATGTAAAGACATGACTGCCCACCTATAACTCAAGTATCAATTTGCAGGCAGAGCTACCTCCAAGAATTAGCCCTGGAGAGTAACAATTGTTTTGCCACTGTAGGGTTACTGTTGGAATCCACTTGGCATACATGAAAACACGTCATGGGATTCCAAAGAATTCTTTGGAGACTGTCCCTTAGAAGTAGGGTGAATATCAAACCTTTCAATACCATTTATCTTTTTTTAACTGTGACCTTGGAAGTGATCAAAGGTTCCTGAAGCTCTTCACTTTAGGATGAAGAATAAAATGCATGCAAACTCTGCTGGTAGAAACCATGGTTGACAGAGACTGCCGCTGTGTTTTATGTGAGTGCCTTGACAGTAGTGGCAAGGTGGTGAATAAAGGACACTTATTATTTCCAGCGCTCACCTGTGACTACTAAAAAGCAGTAGGAAGCAGACCATTGAGTATATTTAACCATTTCTCTGTCATTTAACTTCTGAGCAGTTATGCACCTTGAGGGTTTGTGACCACTTTTTATTAGTTTCCCCTATTTTGACTTACAAGCTATTTCTAAGAAGAAATAGTTATAAAGTAATATCATTCTAGCACAGGGAAAAGTCACTCCTTGTGTTTTATTTTTTGTTTTACTTCCCTTGGAAATGCAAGTGACATTAGGGAAGGTCTTTATTTTAACCAGAAATAACATGGAGTTTATTATAACCAGAAATAATACTGTTAGTTCAGGCTGCAAGATATGAAAATAAAAGTTAAAGGCAAAACCACTGAAAAAAAGAAAAGGTTATAATGTCTGCTTTTGAAATAAAAGACTGTCATTAACAACATATATGGCTTGTGTTTCTTATTCTGAGATGACTTTACCATGACAACATCCCTTTAATTTCAGAAATCATTAATGAAATTAAAAAGAATAACCTGCTTTAAGAAAGTGTGCTGTAATGCACTGCTTTTCATCATAAGTTTCTAGCTCTACAGTAAATTTGTTTTGGACTGTACAAACCCCTGCTTGACACTTGAACTGTGGCAAAGATGTTTGAGTTTGCAGTGCCCTGTTCCCTAGCCAGAGGTTACGGCTGTCATGGGGTCATTTGCCTTAGTCAGATAAACCATTACAGCTACTTTGTGAAACTTCTTCAGATATTTCCTTCTAATGACCATTTACAGTTTCCTTTTTCAAGGCATTGTGTCTATTTCCCTCTTCCTTTCAAAGACACCTTTTCATCATTCTGGGGTCAGTAAACGAATGTGGAACTTTTGCTTCTTCGGATGCTTGAAAATCCTTCAGGTGATTGCCTTCCCTGCTCCAGAGATCTCCTAATTCAGACTTTATACACAAACACAGACCCCCACACAAATTGATCCTCTTCTTCAATGTCATAAATTTTAATGTAGTTTAACATACTGAGTTGTCACCAATTTGATTTTCTAGGTCAAAGAGTTCAACCTCCTTTAATCACTATGTCCATAGCTCTCCATTGCATTCAAAGAGCTCTTCTGCGCAATTTAAACTGCCTACTATTAAGTTGCAATCTTTGCCTCAGCTTTTCCTCCAGTGTTGTCTTGGCTGAACTTATTGCAAGTTTCTGCTTAGGGCTTTAAGGAGCCCTAAGCCAATTTGGGGTAAATTTGATGCTGTATAAATATTTGCAATGACTATGAAGGCATCCCATGTTTCTAATAGGAAAATAGATGACAGCTTGCAATATGTGCTATTAAATACTCTGCTGGTCCACAGTTGTTTGGAGATTTTATTTTCTCTTCTTTATTTTTCTTTTTCCAGCGATCTCCTTTGTGCTAATCCCCTGGATTTTTGGCTCAAAAAGCAAAGACCATATGAGCAGAAACAGGTTTTGCCAAAGTCACCAGATATACTACACCATAGTGTTCCTCCAAGTAGTTTGGAATGAAGTAGCTTGTGCACTAAAATAAATCTAGCTCCATTTCACTCTGGTCTGTCTGGCATATAGCTAAGACTTGGTCATGCAGGATACTTGTCAAGAGGGTTTGATGGATAATAAGCTGAGATTTAGTTCAGGCTGAGTTTAGCAACTCTGGGCCCAGCTCTCTATCAGCATGTCTGAGCTTGAAGCTGATGTCTTTGGTGTCTTCAATCTCCTGTGCACTGCTGATACACTAAGAGTAATTTGACTCACAAACCTTTGAAGCTAAATGCAAGTCACAAAAATCTTTTCTGTACATCAAAGTAAATCGATGTTTGCAGACAGGCAGACAGTGAGAGTTCACAGTAGAAGGGCCAGGTAGAAGGTTCAAGGCCAGGCTGTGTGGGGATTTGAGCAATCCGGTCCAGTGGAAGATGTTCCTGACCTTGAACATGGGGTTGGTACTAGATGATTTTTAAAGTCCTTTCCAACCCAAATCATTCTATAAGGTGTTGTTTCATCTCTTTATATATCTTTTATAAGAGCCACAAAGAGTAGAAACCATTTAGTGAGAGGGACAGAAAACTTTTTTAACTTGATTTTGTTCAATAAGAATTTTGCAACACAAAATGTACAGGAGATTTATATGCATAACACTGTGTTTGTCTTTTATAGAAACTAATAAGCATCACAAACACTTCCGCAAGTTGTTTTGTTTGTTTGTTTGTTCGTTCTTTATTTTTAACACCATTTGGAATGGGTATCCTTACATCACAGCATTCAAAACCAGAGCACCTATGTCAGTTGTATAAATTTAATTGAGAATCCAGTAATAATCCCTGAAAATCTTAGGGTGAAGCTTGTCATGTCGTTGAAGAAAAGAATCAAACTCCAGGTGATGTTGGGTGGTCTAGACTTCCATTTTTAATGAACATGGCATGGAACAAAATGCATAATATAATTTTCAAGCTGTCCAGCGGTATCATTCTAAAATACATTTTTGTCATTTTTAACTAGTATGATACCCTGGAATTTAGAATACAAACAAGATTTCTGTGATATGGAGTCCAAGCCCCACACGTAACAGCACAGTATATCTTCATTAACAAGAAACATTCCTGTTGATTTCATTTTGCAATGCTTCATATTACACATAACAAATATGTATGGTCACCTAAATGAATTACTGCAATTCAATTTGGAATGATTGCATAAGGTTATTGTATTATCTCTAGGATGCCCTAGTTTCTGGGTGTCAAAACTGTTTTTATTTAATGGAATAACATGGCAAAGTTAATCAGAGTAGGTTAACCTCTATGGGACACAAGGTCACAAACACTCAGTCGCAGCTGTAAATGGGGAGCTTAAATTCTTTATTTCTGTTTTTTTAACTTGGAAAAATATTAATGAGAGAAAAAGACAAAGTGGGAAAAAGACTTACTCCTAGTGAAAGTCCTATTGGGCTTTCCAGCAGGAAGTCTTTCTTCTGTGGAAAAATCCTGCAAGGCGATTATAGTTAGGAGGAAAAGTTGTACCGCAGTTAAGTCTTTCCCACAAAAATTCTTCATTTTGGCATCTGAGATTTTGCATCACCTTTGAAGGAAATGAAACAAGTGTTTTTGAGAAGACAATCAGTGTTATGCTAAGATTGCAACATACAGTGCTAGTCTTCTAATTGTTTCACTAACTCTTTGCTTTTTCTTCTTTGTCCCGTTTATTTCATCTAGCTTTTTCACGCACAGCAGGCTAATATTTTTAATTCACTGAGTCAGCAGTTGCCTTTTGTCTCTTTGTGGCTGCACAGCCTGTCTAGGTAGGTTCTGCTCAGGTTGCTGGAACAGAAAGCTGAGTGAGTAACTCAAGTTAAGTAACAAGTTGAGTGTGCACAGGAAGAATAAAGCAGCTCCACAAAGACAATAAGTTGCCTTTTCTGGGGGCCTTAAAAAATAAATCTGACCTGCAGATTTTTTAGAGGGCATGTCACTGTGCATGTCAAACACTATGTTGCTTGGTAACAGAGGAGGCAAAAAAAACCCTCAAAAGATCATCTGAAAAACAGCCTACAAATTGAAGCACATGTCTGCAAAGTCCCTTTGCTCTTAGCTGATCTCCCTAGCATCATCCTCTTGGCTTTTCACACTGTGTTGGCTAGACAACGATGGGGAAAAAGGACCATGCAAAAAAGTTGCTCTCTGTTCTATATAACGAAGTATTTTTTCAGGTAAATAATTTCCTACCTCCCTGTAGATGAATCTGACTTTGCTCCACAGGACATCATTGCCATAGTTAGAGCAACAGTTCATCTTATCTTGCTATTTTGTCTTTTGAGAATGAACAGTAGCAAACACTTCAGGAAGGATGTCAGGGGGAGTGAATGGATAGGGCAATACCTCGCTGTCATATCTATCCTCCCATCATCTGGGATCATCCTGGTCATGTGTACCTCACTCCAGACCAACCAGATGAGGTTGCCTTGTTCTGCATATAGTTTGTTGAACAGAAATCAACAAAGTGCTTCTTGTTCAGACTCAGACGCTGTCTCTGCCAAATCGGCAGCTGCGGTACAGCCTCCCCTCTCCAAAGCCACAGAGTTTTGGGTAACCATCAATACTGGGTCCTCAGCTGATGACAATAAATAGACACAGAATCCCTGAGCTCTCTTGCAAACAAAAAAGGAGCTGCCACATGTCACTCTCACGCAACAAATGATTTCCGTTCACCCAGAGTTTTGACTGAATTTCAATCTCAGGCTTAAAGAGTCAGCCTTGGCTTACTCAGGGGAACAGGGCTGTTTTCAGTGGTCAGCAAAAGGAAGGCCTAGACTGTTCATTAATATTTTAAAAAGCCAAGCAGCAAAATGACATAATGAATGAGATATTGTCTCCAGTCCCTCTATGTTAAGGCAAAGCAATTGCGGGCTTTCTAGCTGACAGTGGGTTAAAAGAAAGATCCTTCGGATCCCAGCAGTGCTTCTGTGACCACATTTATTTCCCCTAGCACTGGTGGTTGGATCCGGTACTGATTTTCTTCACTCCGTCTGCCTCGGAGCCAATTTTATTCTGCTTAGTCTTCAAACCTCTTGGAAGTGTGTATTAGCCATGTCTTTGTAGAAGAGATATTGTTTTCATTGTTCAGGCTGTGATGTTTTGAATTAGAGTCCCTATATACAATAGTAAATTCTCATCTAGAAACTTGCTTATATAATAACAATAATAATGCTGGTGACAGGATCTGTGCCTGAGCAACACCTAGCTAGGGCTCTCCTCCCTACAAGCTCAGGCCTACTGAGTCTGAGTTGGTCAGCTCATGCAGCCTCAGCTGCACTACTTGCTGTGGAAGGTGCAATCCACATGTCCCTTCACTGTTGCACATTAGGCAGTCCCTATGTTACTCAATTCCCCTTCACTCGCATAATGACTTCTAAAACCCTAAATCTAGATTCCTTCATAAATGGTATTCTGCATCCTTCTTTAGTACCTAGTTATATTCATGCAGAATCTAACTGGCTGAGAAGGTGAAAGCACTTAATGCTCAGATTAAAGGGTTTTCTATATATGTTCACCATGATGTCTTCTGTGATGGAATATGTTAGAGAGAATGATTTAACATCAAATACATGTCTCTGAAGCAAAAATTTAAGCAAGTATTCCCCAGTCTTCTTTGTAAAGTATGGTTTAGTAGGCAAGCAGCTCTTCTTTCATAGTAATATAAGGACTACTATATATAAGTATAGACTCTGAATATATACCATTTTTAGAGAATCATAGAATCATAGAATAGTTAGGGTTGGAAAGGACCGTAAGATCATTTAGTTCCAGCCCCCTGCCATGAGCAGGGACACCTCTCACTTAAACATGACACCCAAGGCTCTGTCCAACCTGGCCTGAAACACCACCAGGAATGGAGCATTCATAACTTCTCTGAGCAACCCATTCCAATGCCTCACCACCCTCACAGTAAAGAACGAATATATTGGCTTTGAATTCCTGAAGTGGTACTGATATGTTACTGGTAGATTCAGGAACCTGGCACTTCTACATTTGCTTGGTTAATGTGACATATATGGTCATGCATTAAGATAAATGTTTCACAGAATTTAAATTGTATTAATGCAACGCAATAGTAGATAGTTAAAAACCACAGCATTTTTTGAGAGCACAAGGATGATGGCACAGAGATCATGTGGAGACAATTCTCAACTATCCTGGTGGCCACCAGTGTGAGAGTATGTATGAGCGTGATTCTACCTTAGGGTTCCTGCAGAACGTCCTCTACTGACCTTGCTCATTGGTGTGCCTTGCACAGTACTTGAAACCACTTCACTCTTCAGTTGACAAAGCTGTTATTTTGGTCTCAGTTTTAAAAAGTGATTTCTTGCATAAAATCTCATAAAGGGTTAATTTTTAGGAGTTTAACACTTAAAAGGGTAAAACCAATTCTAATTATCTGTTGGTACTAGTCAAGTAAAAAAGGATTTTATTTTTTGGTGATAAACTATGTATTCATGGTTTTAATTGCTAAGCTTTCAAAGGCTGTGTTATGGAAATAGTTATTAGATGCCACCTAAGAATACAGATGCACATTTTGCACTCAGAGCAGATAGATTTTAGGTGCTTGGTGATTAGACTACTGCTCTGAGAATATTCCCTGGGGAGAGAGAGTCTGTGGAAAAAAAAGATGTGGGTATAATGCACATTTCTTTGTCACCTTAATTGTGGGGAGGCAATGAGCAATTCATAGCATGAAGTTACACCTTGTCTGTAAAACCTCAGGCAAATATGTGAAATAGAGTAAGCAGGAAAGGAAGTTCTTTGTGAAAAATGGAACCAGGATTTTTCTGTTAAGGGAAACCCAAAAGATTATGAATGGATACAAATGAGCTCAAACCAGACAGGTTGTTTTTCTGGTAAAAGAAGTGAAAAAAGAGAAAGACAGAAAGACAGAAAGACAGAAAGACAGAAAGACAGAAAGAAAGAAAGAAAGAAAGAAAGAAGGAAAGAAGGAAGGAAGGAAAGAAAGAAAGAAAGAAAGAAAGAAAGAAAGAAAGAAAGAAAGAAAGAAAGAAAGAAAGAAAGAAAGAAAGAAAAAGAAAGAAAGAAAGAAAGAAAGAAAGAAAGAAAGAAAGAGAAAGAAAGAAAAAGAAAGAAAGAAAGAAAGAAAGAGAAAGAAAGAAAGAGAAAGAAAGAGAAACAAAGAAAAAGAAAAGAAAGAAAAGAAAGTAAAGAAAGAAAGAAAGAAGAGAAAGTAAAGAAAGAAAGAAAGAATGAAAGAGAGAGAGAGAGAAAGAAAAAGTGGCATAAATCAGCAAAGTAATAGAAATGTCAGCCCCAGGTGGAGACTGAGTGTAGAGAGAGAATTAATGGAGTGGGGGGTTAGCCTTAGTCTCCTCAGAAAATAAAAGTTTAAATTTGAAATTATGGGCTCATTTATTAATTGACTCTTGTAAGATGCTTATGAAGTTTGGTCCTATTTGTTGGAGTGATTTATCTTAAACCACTTTTATTTCCTTACTGGAAGTAAGAAGGAGAGTAAACTGGCATCTCATTATTAAAATTAACCCCCTTCTCATAAGTACTGTCTGTGTGCATATATAGCACCCAAAAGAAAAAAAAAAACACACTTCTTAGGGAATATGCTGGACAAGTGCAGATATGTATCTATAAATGATAACATCTTGTATTGCAGCTGATGCATAGACACTATTTCACATCCTCTAAGGATTCTGAGTGACCACGGCGAAGTCTGGAAGCCAGTTGGCTAAGAGTTTTATTTTTTTAATGAATTGCTCTTGTCTTTCACTGGAAGAAAGTTCCACAGAGGTCAGAGGTTTGCATCAGACTCATCTGTCGTCTGGAAATCTCTATCTGCTTGGACTGCATGAATTTGTATTCATGAATCCAGGGAAGTTGCGAATGCTTCATCGCTGGTGGTGTTCAAGGCCAGGTTGGACAGAGCCTTGGGTGGTATGGTTTAGTGGGAGGTGTCCCTACCCATGGTAGGGGGGTTGGAACTAGATGATCATAAGGTCCTTTCCAACCCTAACTATTCTATGATTCTATGAATCTGGATTCAGCTTCTTTGCAAAAATATAAACCAAGAAACAAAACTAGTTTTTGTTTGAAGGGATTAAAGAATGGTGTATTACAAATGAAAATATTGCTAAAATCCATGGATCCTGTAGTTAACTTTATATAGACATGATACTGGGTGTTATCAAAGTAAATATTCTTCCTCACACCAAAAACCCCACTCAAAGTTGAAAATGTCTTCCTTCATAGAAATGTAATCTTTACTGAATTTCTGCCTTTTTTCAGACTGCCATCTCTGTTTTTTTTTTCTTTCCCCCATGTTTATTATCAGTGGCACCACAGATTCTTCTCATCTCTTCCATTCCTTTTGTTTTAATCCTGAAAATCTCCATTATGCTGCTATTACTTCTCCTGTGGGTTAAGTAGAGGGAACAATGTGAAATTTCAGTGGATGAAAAGATGGATGCCTTAGTTCCAGTGTATTTCCTGAGAAATGAATGAAAAGCTTCATTGGGAGGATAAATTGACCAATTAACATAATGCATAGAACACTTTTAAGATTACATACACTGTAATCTGATGGGAACCTCTCCATCTCAAAACAGGAACATGATGGAGTTCTAATTATTCTGCAATTGGAAGAGCTGATAAATTAAGCTGTCCATCCCCAAAATATGTAGAGTATCTAACAGGCATCTGATCCTGAATTTCAAATCAATAGGGTTTCATATTTCACCATACATTTGAAAATCAATGTTGTCAAGGTTAGTAATATTCTTCTATAGAAGCAATAGTTACAAGTCAAGGATACTGAAGGTAAACTTTCAGGGATGAACTAACATAAACTGTTCCAAAAATCTTGTCTGCTTGTTTAAAGAAATAAAAACTATTTTGCATATTTATTTTAAGATATTAGATCTTTATTTTCAAACCAATAAAGTAGAACCATTACAAAACAAGGGAAAACACAAGTGTAGTTAAACATTTTCAGTAACCTGTAATGTATAGACTTCTCTGGAAAGGATCTGTTCAGATCCATATTGATATTTACTGGGCAAAAAACCATCCTTGCTATAGATATTCAAACATACTGTATTGACCAGCACATGCCCAGACAATGTAAAACTTTTCTGTGAAACATTGCCATGAAAATGGGTGAAATATTCAAGGGTCCCTAAAGCTGTACCTTTCTTCAGGCTGTTCTCCTTACAGCGCAGGTATGTCTTTGATGAGACTTGTCTCCAGAACATCCCCTCCTTTAATGTGCTTCTTCCATATCCACCACACAAGAGATGGATTTCAGCAGCAGTGGGATGTTTTAGTTTACGTAGAAGGAGCGCTGACATGGTGCGATAGCCTGATCCCAAACACTATTCCACTAGTCCAAACCAAAGCTTTCTGGCATGTTTTCCTAACCTCTGGCACTGGCATGTTGTGAAGATAAGGAAGGATTTGCTACTGAGTGCACATCATTTTTGAGCTTGAGTGAGCCTGGAACTGAAGGATTCACTTTTTCATGTATTTTGGCCAAAAGATGAGACCACTGTAGGTGATCTAGCAGGACACTAAAGAAGAGTGCTGCAGAAGCACAGAGCCTAGAAAGCTAAGAACTGTATTACCGCAGGTGTTTCAGGTACCTAGATATATTTCTTAAGCACCATATTCTGGACTCTTGCAATTCCTCAGAGAAATGGTAACTTGCATGTCTGTCATTCTTATTTTCAGACACTGAACTCTCTGAATTATTCCCAGAGAGCAAAGATGAGCTTCAGGACTCATTCACTTCTTGCTTTCAAAATTATTATTCCTAGATTGAGAAATTGCATTTCATGGGTTTCAGCTTATTTTTGCATTTAGAATACCTTTAAACTCAATTCTACAACCAGATATCACTATCAGTGGTAGCATGCACATACTTAGCTTCATTTGGGGTTGTCTTGCACTCTGTGCCTGTGCTGTTCCAAAGAGCACAAGGGTGAGAATTTCTTCCTCACAGTCCCTATTTTCCAGAAATTGTAATGTGAGACAAAGCTCACATCAAGAAAAATTCAAAAATCTTGCTCATGTTAAGAGTTTTCCTGAACTCTTACCCTCATTTCCCCACATTAACAGCACTGCCTTTTAATTTGCTGGTCAAAAAGATAGACAACTTAGGGCTAGAGGTCAAAAAGGTAACATATCCCACCCACTGCCTGTGAGCACTATTTCTCATTGTTGTCATGGCTGTGATGTTTAGAAACATTGTGCTAATGTGGCTGTTGCAGCAGTATCATTGCAGGGTTTGTATCAACCCAGATATCAGACAAAGTAAAATTAAAATACAAAAGACAATAATCAAGCTTGGTTCTTTCCTTGCTTTGCTTCATTTACTGCGTTTCATTCTTTTAGCTTCCTTCTCAGCTCATAACTATTCTGTTTAGCCTGGAAATTTCAAGGCTCATCTGCAACTAACTGACAGTGACTGTGGTCTGCTAGAGAGCAGATAGCATATTAATGGCCATGTGGTACTTTCCCACTGGGAAAAGACGTTTTTGATAGGTGTACATTAATAATAATGACTTATCTGTGTCCTTGTAGAAAGATATGATAGTCTTGATGATTTTGGACATTGTTACGCTATGTTTCCACTTGCAGAAGTAAAAAATACAATCAACTCTTATCTACGTCTATATGCTTATTCTGTGTGAGGCAGTACTCAAAGGAGAAGTACAATGCTATTGCTGTGTCTAAAGGAGGAGAGTGCAGAAGACAATTTACTGAATGATATAGAGATGCAGGAATAAGTCAAAT
This sequence comes from Forpus xanthops, assembly GCA_032466535.1. Classification (NCBI taxonomy): domain Eukaryota; kingdom Metazoa; phylum Chordata; class Aves; order Psittaciformes; family Psittacidae; genus Forpus; species Forpus xanthops. The sequence continues at coordinate 22,998 of JASSUY010007423.1, forward strand.
AAAGCAAACGCTATGTCAAGAAAATCCTGCCATGTGTCTCTCTGTCTTGTAATGTGTAATGACTGTAGTGTTTGGGCCTCATTCACTCATAGGAAGTTAAGAGAATGACTACACTTATAAGCTAAAGCATACTAGGTGGATCCTGAACACTGAAATACAATTATCCACAACTGTAAAGCCTGATTGCTGACATCGTTTCAACTTGGTTCACTATTTGTTTTCCGGGCAATTCATAGCCACAGCTCAGAATTTACATGGGATAGGCAATGCTCCTACCTTCTAATAGACATGAGACTCTGCCTCTTCTGGACTGGCTTCCTGGTATGGTCCCCAGCACCCTCCCAAGAGGTCTGTTAATCTCTTCACATGCCTTCCTATAATGCCTTCACCCAGTGTCCAACAAAATTTTTGTGCCATGCTACAGAAGGACCTCTCCTACTATGTTTTGGACCTCAGATAAACTAACAAACAAACAAAAGCAAAAGTTCTAGTGACTGGACACTGGGATAGGTCCACACAGTCCTGTTAATGGCAACTATCTGGCCATGCCTGATGAGGACAGGGGAAGACCACAAAGACTGACATTTGCCCAGATTTGTATTGTTTTGCACCATGAGGTTAGCCAAACAGGTGACTACAAGAGCATCAACCTGAAGTGGGTGTGCCATAAAAAAATAAACTTCAATGGACTATATAAACAAAACAGAAGCAGAAGTCCTTCAAATGACTCCTCTTCCCTTAATCACCTTCAGTTTCCCAGACTGAGCTAATCTGTCTTGAAGATAAGGGCCAGAATATGAAGGACATTGGAGATTTTAACTCAGTAAAAGACCAAAATGTCTCCATAACTATTTTAGATCTTTCCTGGTAGTGTTTCTCCTCATACATACCTGGATCACATCTACCTTTCCACAGACACATCATCTGGATGATTTGCAGTTAAATAGCTAATATGTCTCATCTGTGTCTTTTCTAACTGATAAGCTCATAATTCTTATCTGAATTTCTTGGGTTTGGCCCTTACTAATTTTCCTTTTAATTTGGTTCACAAATCCCATTACTAAATTTCATCTTACCATGGCTACTGTAAAGATAATCCAATTCTCCCTGGAGAATGTGCTAACCCTCCTACCATTATGTCACTAGCAAACATGATATGTTTTATACTAGTCATTAACGGATAGCAGAAAAGATTGTCATAGGCTGGGCCCTTGTTACAGCCCTAGTAACCTCTCAGCAATCCAAACACTCTTCTTTCAGGGGAGTTCATTATCAGCTCTCTTTAACTAGTTTCTTATGGCTCTCTAATAACCTTTACCTTCTCTTTACCTAATAACTTCCCAAACAGCACCAAAGCAAATATGTCACTGAAATACAAATAGATCTAGCAGTCTCCATTGGCTTAAAACTGAATAAATCATTCATCACATTATTTGAAAGATATTAGATTAGTCTGGAATGATAATCTTTTCAAAAAACATGTTGATTTAATAGCAGTTTCTATTTTTATCCAATAGTCTAAATATTCTTTCCTTCAAAATTTGTTTTTAAAGTTTTACATACTACACAAGTCAAATTAATGAGTTACCTAAGTTAGAAGGCAGGAAACTCCTAAAGTGATGAATTTGTTATTTTCTCAAGATTTCCTAAGATTTTGACAGTTTTATTAAAAACTCTACCTAACAATGTCCAACTGTATGATGTTTCACCAGCCTCTTCCTGCTGTATCCTCAGATGAACACTGCAATATCTCCAGTTGGAGGAAGTAAGGATCTTTGTTTCTTGCTTTCATCTCGAGTATCCATTCCTTCCTGTACGTTCATTCTCATTAGCTAGCTTTCGTTTTCCAATTCCCTGTATTCAGTGATCCCTACTGAATGTGAGGCAAATTATTGTTTTATTTTGGTTTTTTTTTTTAGTTTTTCTGCATTACTTTTAATCTTTAATCCATCCTTAACATTGCAACTGGCCCTGCCTCTCTCCCCATCATCCTTCACTCCTATTTATATAACTGAAGAAGGTTTTGCTGTTAGAATTATAGAATAGTTAGGGTTGGAAAGGACCTGAAGATCTTCTAGTTCCAACACCCCTGCCATGGGCAGGGACATCTCCCACTAAACCACGACAACCAAGGTCCTGTCCAACCTGGCCTTGAACACTGCCAACAATGGAGCATTCACAACTTCCCTGGGCAACCCATTCCAGTGCCTCACCACCATTACAGTAAAGAACCTCCTCCTTATATCCAATCTAAACTTCCCCTGTTGAAGTTTGAACCTATTACCCCTTGTCCTATCACTGCAGTTCCTAATGAAGAGTCCCTCCTCAGCATCCCTACAGGCCCTCTTCAGATACTGGAAAGCTGCTATGAAGTCTCCATTCAGTCTTCTCTTCTCCAGGCTGAATAACCCCAACTTTCTCATCCTATCTTCATAGGGGAGGTGCTCCAGTCCCCTGATCATCCTCGTGGCCCTCCTCTGGACTTGTTATAACAGTTCCATGTCCTTTTTATATTGAGGACACCAGAATTGCACACAATACTCCAAGGGAGGTCTCACGAGAGCAGAGTAGAAGGGCAGAATCACCTCCTTTGACCTACTGGTCATGCTCCTTTTGATGTAGCCCAGGATACGATTGGCTTTCTGGGCTGCAAGCACACACTGTCAGCACTGTTCTCTTTCCCTTCACAAAACTGAACTTAACTTGGATTTTGGCAGCTTTCTCTTCCCTGTGCTTCCTGACCTCCAGGATGCAGCTATCTTTGCTTCAGTCTCTTTTTTTCCATCCTTGCCCGAGGGCTGTTGTTGTGCAGTGAAACACATCTGCCCTCTGTTGTGCTCTTTTCTGGTTTATATGCAATCCCTGTGCTCTCAGAAGAAGGGAGAGTGACTGGATTTCTCCACTTTGATGTTAGGTCATGTCAGGTTTATATTGATGCAACTGAAAGCAACTATTTTCCAAAAACAAAGCAGAACCTTCACAAGCATGTTCATCTCATAAATTTCTTACTCAAGCACTGACACTGGCTTCTTTGCTTAAAATGATCACACGTTATTTCAGGTATGTGACTTGGGTAATCGTATATATACATAGAATAGTGGGATAGCAAGCTGTCCAGGCTTATCTGAGTTTCAGACCTTAGAGGAAGATTTAGGGAGTCAAGGTTCCATTTTCACTGTGCATTAACATTTTTTTCTTTAATCTTTTTGCAGAAGTGGGAACTTTCCCATCAGTGTAGTCTGGTTGAAGCCCAGCAGACCTATTTTTTTCTTCTTGGGACAGATCGAGGACAATTCTACAGAGGTTGGCAGAGTTAAAATATTACCATGAGAGAAAACTGAAGCACAGCAGAATGCAACATTTTAAAAGAGCCTTCTAAAAACCTTTTTTTTTCAAAGGTCTTTCCCAAATGTAGCATTTTAAAGCAAGTCCAAGCAGACAGAGGCACGGTGTGGACTTCAGAAAAATGAAATTGTCCTTTTGCTTTCAATTATTGTGGTTGTGGCTGGGGAGGAAGAGGCAATATCTGTGTTAATACAATTACTGTGTCTTCTGGTTTTCCTTCATTTTGGATTAGCAGCCTTTTCAACATATTCAGAAACACTCTTCTTTGGAGGCATTATTTAGCAACAAAGTACTGTCCGGAATGTGTTTTGCAGACTCAGGGAGTGAAAAGTTATCTTGCATAAAATGTTCCTTCATTTAGAGGTACACCCAACAATACAAGCACCAATAGGCATTCTCTTATCGATCCACAGGTTTCCCTTTCCACAGTGGTTACCAGCGATGTCCTTTGCTGCTAACCCCATGTCATCTGTGGCTAGAAAATGAAGACACCTAAGTGTGCTATTGTCAGTTCCAGTCCTCAGCCAGAATGTAACATGGGAGCCTGGGGAAGCCTAAGTCTGCAAGCCTCTGACGCCTGGCTCAGAGAGCAACCCCAATGCCGCCAGGCAACAAGATGACAAAATTAATTTCTATGATGCAAAAATTAGATCTGATTGATAGGAACCTACTTATAAAATGCCATATCTTATAGATGTGAAAGGACCATAGTGCCAGTGATAAAGCGAGATTGGTCAGGTCTGACAAACGTGCATTGGATCTGTATTATTGACAGTGGGGGATAGTATTGATTGAGCTGCCAAGCTTATCATATTACACAATTATGATATTAGATTTGCATTTTTAATTCTTTTAGAAGAAATTGATCCAAGGCAATTACAAGACAGAAATGCTGTGATGGAGCCTGCTGGTCCAGAATCATAGAATCATAAGCTTTTAGGAAGAAGCAGCCACTGTCAAAGAAAAATTTTGCCTACCAGTCCCATGACAAGGAAACAATGGAAACACAAAACCAATAAAGCTTTAAAGGATTTGTTCACAACAGAGTTGTCTCAGGGGACAATAAGGCAAAAACAGATGACCATTAAACCTGGGCTAATAAAGATGAGATCTACAGGCTATTTGCTTTTTACAGATCACACGGATATGCAGCCTGTAGAGTCCTGAAGAGTTTGCACAAACATCTTCTCCTTCTTATAGCACAGTATGCAAAGGAGTTTCCAAATTCTAGACCTCATCTCTTTATAGAAGTCACCCAAGCTAGGAGCTAGACATGCAGCTCTTTCGCAAGCTAGTGACTAGTGCTCAGGACAATGGCTGAGTTGAACATAACCTCTTCTCCTCACTGATATGTTCATTGCATAAAGTGGTTGTAAGAGTTAGTTCTCCTGAGATTCTCTCCTCCAAGGAAATTTCTTGACGACAATCCATTGGTCCAACCCTCTCTTGGCCCACTGCAGGTCTTGTGAATTGGACATGGTACTCTTGTTTGTTTCCTGCTGTGTCAGTAGTAAAGACTGGTCATTTTCACTGTTGCTAAATGGAAAGAATAAGGTTTTCAAAGTGTCTGTAGACCTGTATATTAAATGGTCTGAGCATTAGGGTTTTTGATTATATATCTCCTTTTTGGAGTACCTGATTTTTGAAGAAAATTTCTGTGCTGAGGAAGATAAACAGATTAATCAGTGTTATATTAAATGGTTCCTCACTCTTTCCAGTCCCAGCTTATCTGTACTAAGCTAGCTCTTTGACTTGTTAACAGCCAACTTTCTGATTTTGACCTACTGGATGATTTGCATCCAGGGACCACCTTTCGTATTATCTGGAGACAAGAAATATGAGAACCTTATGATCTTGTAAGGGCTACAAAATTTCAATGGTAAATTTTCCTTTTCCGGATCTACAAAAGGGCAGCAAATAGTTCTTTGGAAGAACAGCCAAGTCAATCTAATGATTTCTCCTGTATCAACTCAGCTATCAGAGCATTTTGATAAGAGCAATAAAAAAAAACACCTAGCTCAGTGTCATAGGTAGCAAAAGACCTCAGATGGCCTATTAGAGGACCCTAGCTCAAGTGAAGCATTAATCCTAAGTACATCAAGGAACAGTATGGGGGAGGAGTGGGAAGGGATCAGGCTTAAATGAGCCCTCCTTACTCAGTCCTGGGAGGAGTATTACCCTTCTGTCATTCTGTCTTTGACAACTGATCCACAGCAAGACCATAATAAATATCTACAGAAACCAGCTGCCCAAACAAACAAAAGCATAAACAATATAAATTGAAGTCATACACACATGCATACATACAGAAGAGAGCATTGACACCTATGAAATAAAGAATATTTATTCAGAATCAGCTCACACAAAGAGAATTTTTGCAGGAGCTGGCCAAAGTGTAAAAATTAGTGTCATGAAAATTTTAGGATGCCAAAAATGTTTTTATTCCACGCTGGAATGAAAACAAAACTTTAAGAACATTTTTCTGACTTGGAATTTTGTCAAAAATTGCTATTTTCAGATTGAAAACCTCCAGGTTTTGGTACAGGCCTCCCACTGCTGAACCCTGGGCTTTAGAAATCTTGGTCAAAACCAATATGTCTTCACAGAATACTTCAGCTTTGATAAACAACATATTTTAATGAAATCAAGTTTTGTTGAAAATATTCCAGCCAGCTCTAGCTGTAGCCTTTGTGAGATTGGGAAATTGAGTATTATTAATATTGCTAAATCTTTCTTTTCAAAGGCCACTGTGTCTCTTGATGATCACTGGACATAAGGAATTCATTGCTTGGTGCAGGAGGGGAGAAGACGGGGAATAGGATGAGGGGTTAGTAGCGTGGTTTATTGGACCCAGGCACGGCATAGTAATACAGCTACCCACAGCCAGGTCACAAATCATATTTTGTGTTTTTGATGCTATTTAGTTGAAAAAAAAGACACACCTGGATGAATACTAGGTAAGCAGGGCTGGAAGAGACTACCATTGGCTACAGGCCTGATCCTGTCACCACTCTGCAACACAGCAGTCAAGGACATTGCACAGCTGTGAATTCTCTACCCACCAAGAGCCCCATCTCTTTGGTACTGTGTCAATGCTTTGTGAAGCTTTTTGGGATGAGACAGGATTAGATGTTGGGAGAAGGCATCATCTCATCTCTTGGGTTGACGGATATGTTCCTATTCCTCCTCTGCCCTCACCTTTCTGTGCTTCAGAGTTTTGGCAATGGAGAGATGCTTTGCTTTCACGTAGGGAGGGTGCTTGCTTGGAAACTTGTCATACATACAGCAAGGGGCTGTTAGGACTCTGGTGCATGGGAAACTTCTGAGAGCTGCCCACAGCACTGCAGGCACATGCAAGGGTCATAGCATAAACGTATGTATAAAGCTGGAGTGTGTCATCTATTGGCTCATGAGTCCAGCATGCTATCAAAAGTATCTGGGCTGGGATGTGTGCTTAGTCCCTTCTGTCCTCAGGGAGAAGGAAATAGGAGATAAAGACGTGCCATGTTATATCTGGCCTCTAGCTGTCTGCCCCAGGGGGTACTCTGCTCAGCAACCAAGTGAGAAAGAGAAAGCTGCTGAATATAAGCACAGAGGAGAGAAGGAGGGAAAAAATGGAAAGGATGTTCCTGAAGTCTGTGCATCCCATGTAAAGAGACTGAATACATGTTCACAGGAGTGTGGATAGATGTGAAAAGACTCCTGTAGAAGGTTTCTCTTGGAAGCACTGGAGCTTTTGGTCAGACTGTGCAACAGACTCAGCTCTCTTCAAGATCCTGTTGGACATAGAAATTAGACTACATCCAGCTTATTCCTCCAGCTTAAGTTTTTTGGTCCACTATGCAGGGGAAATAAGAGGAAACCCAAGATTTGTCTGTGATCGTCTTTTCCTTTCTGGTGTAATGGTGTCAGTACACTGGAAAGGCCATATACCTCACTCCACTCCCAGGATGTCATGCACGGGCCCTGGTTACAACGTGACAAGTCTTCAGGAGAAGGAGTTTGGATGTAGGATATAATTGGTAGGCACAACTTTGATTGCCATATGTTTACATGCAGAATTCATTTCAAGGCATTCTTATTAGGTGGTTGTAAAAAAAAGTGTGCTACAAAAACAGATATTTTTCTCTTCGTATTCACTATAAGTTAATTTGTAGGAAATTACTGCATCTTGAAAAACTTTCATTTGCACTGTAGGAGGCAGATTTTTTTATTCCATGACCAAGCTATTTTAGCGAACAATCAGCTTCATAATGTCATTCTGCCTACAGACCATATGATCTTCCCATGACAAAAGATGGCCAGCCAGAAAAATTATACCTATGCAAACCCTCTTTGCTGTTGATTTCTGCACCTGAATATCATGTGGGGAAAGGGTGACATAAAATCATTGCATTATTCCATGAGATGAGACTGACAGAACTCACAGTTAATTCTATCTGAACTTATCAGATAGAAATTGCTCTTAGCACACATTTTGTCTACTGTCCATATAAATGTTTTGGCTAAAAAAACGTACAGGAAAACTTAGACACAAAGACTAGGCAAACAAATTTTATGCTAAGGAGGTAGATTCTGTGCTGCTGCCAAGGTGGCCATAATGGCCACAAGATGGATGGAGGCAATGCCATCCATATTCCTTCCCCACTTACCTCCTTCTCTCCTCCCCACAAAAGGAGGAAGGAGGGTTACACAGCGACTCCAAGACTGAAAACCTCTTGCTTCTCATCCTCCTCCCTGCCCAGCCCTGTGGTCATTATAAGCTACTCCTGACAGCACTGTAAGGTTACTTGGCTTTTTGCTAAACTTGGATGCTTAGCCGAAATTCTACCTGATTTTGTTCTTATCAGTCATACATGAATGTGTTGGTGAGAAGGCTAAATGAGCTGTGGCTATATACATAGCAAGAATTATGGAAAAAAATGCAAGCAATTGTTGAGATAAAAAAATGGATTTATAAAGTGAAGTATTAGACATTTGCTTACCAGTTAATGTGCCAGGGATTTGCAGAAGCATTTTTTGTGTAAGGTCGATACTTTTTGAGGGATAGTTGAGTCCTTATATAAATATAATTTAGTAAATCATATTTATGTAAAGCAAATTAAAGTAAGTCATTAAAGTAAATTGGGGTGATGAGATTTTGCATGAAGTACTACATTTTGTTTTGGTGGTGCAAACGGAAACCATAAAAAATTCAAATTCTACTTAATTAAAAATTTTCTGTGCCGCATAAGGTGACAAAAAGACAATGAACATACTGCCTTCAGTCATTCAAGTCCTCTAAGCTCCAGTCAATAAGTTTATAGCCTTTCAACTCTTCTGCTTTTAACATAAAAGCGTCGGAGTGAAAAAATAGTCTAACAAGTGCTCCTGCTGCAACATGACTATTAGTTTCATTGATTTTCTAAGAGGAAAACCCCCAACTAAAATTCAAGGAAGAGATTAATACAACTACCTTTTAATAATATTAACTTTCTTGAAATCAATATTTTTTCTCATATTACACTATACTTTGCTACATACCAGCCACTATACAAGTAGCGATAATCAATACAGTCTGTGTATTTGCAAGGACCTTTTCAAAGGCTGGTGTAGTGGACAAGGATTAGACAAATCTGGCCTGAAAAATCGGTGCCAGCTTGATCTCAAATGTCAGCAAACTCTTGCCTGGGGCTCCAAATGATCCAGAGGGCTTTTTTGGTACTAATTGTTGGGTTCATTGTGGTCCTGGTGTAATGATGGAAGCCATATTCTTGTCCATGGTGGAGCAACTGTTTCCATAACAGCACTGTGCTTCAGAGGCCAGGTTGTTGAATCTTGTAAAAATCCTGTATTTGCATTGGTAGAAAGTTTGGGGTGATTACTAGCCTATAGGAGAGTTCACTCGTGTTCTGAATACAGAATCATAGAAAAAAAAGAGCTTGGAAAGGACCTCTGGAGGTCATCTGGTTCAGCCTGTCTGCTCAAGCAGGGCCACCTCCAGACAGCTTCCAAGGATCGCGTTCAGACAACTTTTGAGTATCCCCAAGGAGGGAGACCCCACAGTGACTGTGGGCATCCTGTGCCAGTTCTCCCCACAGTAAAATTGTTTCCGGATGTTCTGACAGAGCCTCCTGTATTTCACTTAGGCAAGGACAAGTTTCACACACTGCTTAGTTACATCTGTCAAATCCCTCAATATTTAACTTAACAGCGTGTGTATGCAACCCATGGACATTAATTACCACTACAGGCTGATGAGAAACCCCAGATTAGAATGCCTTTGTTAACTGCAAAATGTCACCCCTCCACAGGGAAGCCAGCGAATCAGGATGTTTTGTGTCTCCTGCCAGATGTCCACAAAGAAACTCAAGGGCCAGGCATATCTCTTTAAGGGACCTTGTGACTGCGTGCATGTTAAATAAATCAAGAGGAGTACCACACGCTGGTTTAATCCTTTAGCATGTTTCGTGATGTTAAAATTTATGCCATTGTCCTAGGGCAAAAATTGCAGTTCCCACTTCAGTGCTTAACCAGGGTGGAGGTGAGGTGGACCTGGAGATAAGGCCACAGGCCATGTCTAAATAGCAATCGTTTGTATTTGGTGTCCATCTGCAATTCCACCTCCAGGGTCAGTCCGGTTTTACTGGAAACTGAGCTTTGGAAGAATGGCTGGAAAACTTCAGATCCGGTAAACAGTCCCCACTACCTCTTCTGCCAACTTGGACGAAACTACTTTATAATTATCAGTATGGGTTACCCTTGTGGTGGACACTACATACACTTAATTGTAAAAATAAATATATATGATATCAATAAAAGCTGTGGCCTCACATTGAATCTCATATTGAATGATTCTGTGTCTTTTCCCTCTTAGTCTGAGCTAAATTCAACTAATACTTGGCTGTGGTAAAATATTCCTATGCTGAAATTTAGAGAAGTCCTGGGAACACCATGAGAACTTACTGTAGGAGTAATAATGAGGAAACTCCTTATTATCCACATCACTTTCCTTTCCAGTTATTAATCTGTGAAAAATATAGATATAAAAGCTTTGCCAAAACAGATAGTCTTCAGAGAATGATGCTTTAAAGAAGGTGAGATTTTCATAAGAAAGATTATGTCAAGTTTGTGAGAAATCACCTTGTATGGCCTTTAAAATTACTGCTTTATAAAGTTTGTTTTATGAGAAAATAATATTGCTGTTCTTCAAATGCTTCTGTATTGTATGAAAGTCTTCTTGACAAACAGAATTTTTGACTTTTGATCAATTCTACTATGAAACTGTGTTAGCTATGGCACTTAAGACAGAGACATAAATGCCAAAGCATAGAGGATAAGAAATGAAATATATTCCTTCTTGTTTGCAGGCATAAGTTATACGCCTGAAGACAAATAGTTATTTTGGATATTGCTAGGATATGCCAAATGTTCCCTCACAATATAAAATTGGCTTTTAGGTATCTTACCTATTGCAAGAGTGGTGAATTTCTGTGCATAGCAGAGTAACTCTCATGTAAAGAGCATTGCATACATCATCATGAACTGTCATCAAAATAGGTAGCAAAACTTTAGAAGAATGAACTAGTGGTTTTGGGAACCTTCTTGCATTTTGCTGTACCACTGAGTGAAGCCTGAGAGCAGGGAGTTAAACAATGGTAGCAGGCACAGAGCTGAAAGCAGGGGTAGCTGCTGCCAATCCTTCCACGGTGTGTAACAATCCTTCCCATGCTGTTTTTATGCATGAGCAAAAAGTGAAGGGAGAAAAACAGAGAGGACATTCATGTCATGGTTAGGAAAACTTTCTCCAGATCTTGATTCAGTGTCAATTCCTGCTTTTTACTTTGCAGTTCCAGAGTACTTCTTCCTTCCTTAATACAGCACTGGTATTGCAAATGCTTTTTGGGAGGCAAAGTGTGTGTGTGAAGAAATTAGTTAAGCAGAAAACTGATTTGTTGTGCAAGTGATTCTGATATACACACCATGAAAAATACTGGTGGTGTTTTCTGTGAGGATGTGTGCTGTTTTCACAGCAAGTAATCTAGACAAAAGGAAGACGAAGGTAGGTAGAGACTGTTTAAACAGCAGCTTGAGAGCCAGAGCCAGTAGTGGTAAATCTCAAAGACTTTTTTGTTGTTTGTTTTAGCATTTTTGCTTATTTTTACTAGCTTACCATCTGAATTTCTGTCTTTTGCTCCACTGTCCCTCCTGCAACAGCAAATACCAGATCCTGAACTACAAAACCACAAGGACATGCCAGGCTCTTTAGGCTTTCTTATTTGTTAACTTTTTCTATATATACCAAGTATTTTTCATTTACGAATCCACACTTTATGGAAGACATTGCTACAAGAGCCTACCAGCCTGTAGGGGCTGGTGCAGCGTACACCAGGGGAGCCCAGCTGGGTGGATGAATGGTGCCATACCATGATATGATGTAGCCATCTCCCAGTGCCTGTGGGGAAGACATGGGTCTCACCTGTGTGATCAACACAGCTCCCTTTTCCATACTTGCAAAGGCAAATGGTGGGAGAATTAAAGCTCTGCTAGGCCTCTTTGCAGCCCAAAACCCCAACTCCATTGCACTTAGGATAGTTCTGTGTGCAGTAGAATGTGGCTGTGGATGGCAGGAGCTAATGGCAGGCTGGGTTTATGGGGCTTGTGGCTCTGGCCAAGAAATTTTCAGTGCCTGTGAGCACACACGCACACACAGAGGAAGTGAAGTTCTCTGTCCAGCTTAGAAAGACACTGTTCCCCAAATGAACGATTAATGCTTGAAAAAAGTCTGAAAAATGGATATCCCTTTGACCTTTCTAAGGTTTGTCATTTAGTTGACATACCCATTACCTCAAAAATCAAATGTGTTTGTCTAAACATTATTCTGATGTTTGGTTTGGGCACCGAAGGTCAGACAGCTGACCACTAACTCGCTGACAGTGATCAATTCAGTCTGAAATCTTGTCACTTTCCCTGTTTATTCTGCTATCCATCTCTGCTTTGCCAGCCTCCACCGCCAATTTCTGCTGTTGAGGCGCTTTTAAACCTAACAATAATCCAATTTAGAATTGATCAATGGGAATGTGTGGTCAGTAAGCAAAATGACAAAGTCTGCATACAACCGCTGACCACAATCTGGTGGTATTTTACATAGGGCTGATTGCAAACTTAATATATGTAAACGGCACTCAACCACAACTGTTCTGGCAAAGAAGAGGTGGTAGGGACATAGGTTTCATGCGCTCAGGGCTGACACTTGTCTCATGCAACAAATCTGTGCAGCCCTCTATTTCCTTATTCAGGTGCCTATGCTTGGTCTGACACAAAAGAATTTACCACAGGCAACTGCAGTGTCCCATGCTTTGCTGTGGTTCTTTTCCAACCAAATTTTGCTGTGGAATCCAGCCTTGTTACTGGGAGAAGTTTGTGGCAATTACTAGGAATACCTCAGGAAAAAAAAGGCCACAACCCCATGCTGAGCTGTAAGTACAAAGTAACAAGGCAAGAAAAGGAGTGCATCTAATTCTCAGTGTTTTCAGTGTTTTTATTTTAAGGGAAGGAATATGAAGTACTATGGGGCTGTTCTCTATTTTAGTCAGGTAACAGAATGAAAGCATAATAATAAGAAGGAACAATTTAAAACGACTTCTTAGGCTCTCACAGAGAGCAACATAATATCCAAATAAGAGCATCCAAGATATACAAAAATGGTATTTAGGTAAATACCTGGAACAAAAATCCTCCACCTCTTTCTAGGCACTTTTGAAACATTGTTTTCATCCCTTCTACTTGCCCTGGGAGACCCCTCAGTCTTCAGACTGCAGCTCACAGGCCAGAATGGTGCATGACAAATGATCAAAAAGTAAAACACTATTGTATATTGTGTGTTCAACATTTTTCATTAGCTGCTAAACCAAGCCCTAAATCTACTTTGCTTGACTGCCCATGTGACTATGTGCAGGACAGAAGACTCCAGTCTTGGAACTACACCTAAGCCTTGACAGGGGAGACTGATGCACAATAGATGCTCATAGAGGCTATTCAAAGTGTACTGTAGGTTCTGTTGGGAAATAGAAAAAGACTACTGCAAGCATTTTCACGCACAGTGAAATTGTAAACACACCTATGCCCAAGTGTTCAATACTGGAGATAAGTTGTATTTCATCCATGTATGCAAATTTTACAGCAATGATTTGCACAGCCTGTGTTACATGGAACAGTGCATGCTACATACACTTATTTTGTCTGCTGAGATTAACTTTCACTGCTGAGATTCAACTTTCTCTGCTATGGAATGACTTTTTCTGTCTTCTGTATGTACTTCCCATATTTCTACTCTGATCTTCTCACTGAGACTGTGAGATGGGGCTTATTTTGGAAGGAATTTGTGATTTGACTATGCGCCAATCCTACTTGTCTTTCAAGGGGCTGTTCCTTGTGAGGGTTACTTTATGAGGTGCACATGCACTGGTTATACTACTTGTGTGCAAGTCACTTGTTCAAGCAATGAACTGCAGCTTCACACCCTTGCTATCATTGTGGACCTGTGGCAATCCATCAAGGAGAATAGTCTCTGTCCACAGCATTTGCAGCCATCAGCATGTCTCTTGTGAAATGCTTGTTGATGTTCCTAGGACAATACCCTGTCAAAGACAGCACTAATATAGATGGCTTCTCTTTGCTTTGGTTTGGAATTGCGACAAGCCAATGGACTGAGCCTTGGCTGCAGTTTTCACCTTCAGGCTCCCAGGATGCAGGAGACTTGGGTACTGTGATGTTCTATCTCCCTGTAATAAGGAGAAAAAACACAAATCGTAATGCAGGAGAGCTTCTCTCCTGGCAGCTCTGCAAAGAACACATGAAAACATGAGCTCTGGGCAGAGCCACAAGGGCAAGCAAGTCTTGGAGTCTCTGCTTCAATAGGCATAACACTATCTCTATAAAAGAAGATGGTGCCATTTATGTCATTTTGTCTGGTGTGTTTGGTTTTTGGTGTATTAAAGAGTACTGCTCCTTCTTGAGCTTCACCTCCCTCCAGCATGCTCGCTGGCTCTGTAAGATAGCTCAGGCTATGTCTTACTGCCTCCAGACTTGTCACAGGGATGTCATTCACTCTTTCAGCATCTTTGTGACTTCATGCCATCAGGTTTTTTGTTGTTAGACTCAGATGCTAGTTTTCTTGCATTTTATCATGGATCATTTTGATAGGACTTTTTCTAAAGGGTTGCAGGAACAGTTTGGACTCCTCTTGAGAAGGGAACTCAAATTCCCCAGGGTGCTGTGGACCCTTGACTCATTCCTTTCTTCTGAAACTGCCTTTTTATTGTGTCTCTGCTTAATTCTGCAAAAATTTATGAGGTGGACTCTAGTCTCAGTGCTGCAGCCAAGTTGAGGGACAGAGTTTCAGACCTGGAAGGTTTTCTCTTTTTCTTTTGATCTTCGTCCTCTTTTGTCATGATGAGGAGCAAAGGGAAAACTGCCCTTTCAATAGGCATGGCAGACTAACTTCAAATAAATAGGTCCTTGAGGTAATCTTTTAAATCTCTTGTATCCAGTTCTTTTTTTGCCAAACTCAGCTATCCTCTCCTCATTCCACTTGAGGGAACCTTTACATGACACCTTTCTTTATCAAGAGGATGAACATTTTTACATTTGATGGGAGAAAATAAAACTAACTTTTATTTGAACATACTCCTAAGATTTCAATGGCAGATACTCTGGCTGAGTATGCTGGAAATCACGTCAGCTGGATATCATTTGGCTAGAGTACAGATATGTTAACTTACTATTTGAGGATAGGAGTTGTCTCTTAGTATGAAATCAATGGACTTTTGAATTATGTGCAGAAGCATTCAAATGCTTCACAATAGCTCTTGACAAGTGCACATATCAACAAAACACTTAGTTGGGGAATATTTTGAAAGACTTTTAACAAATATTTTAATGATTTTTTAAGTTATCTATGTAATAGGGTTTTGTGTGCATTTGTGTGTACAGACACCTAAGAAAGCATCTTCTCTTATTTTCCTAGAACCTTTCATGCTTGTAGACCAGATTCGCTGAAAACTGGGTTTATCACTTAATCCATTGGAGCACAATTGAGCTGTCTGTCGTTAATATCATAAATGCTATTGAAATCACAATTTATGTAGTTCGAGTATCTTTCACGCACCGGGACAACTGTCTACCTATAAAGCTGGCTGGACCACAGAACAGCTAAGTGGTCAGTCAGAGGAAGAGGTCTTCTTGGACAGTAATGGAAGAACTACTAAATTTCCAAATTTGGGGAGAGTTATTAAAAATTAGGAGGAAAAAAATCATGGGACATGGTTAACAGTTCTTAAACAGAAATAGTTTACTATGTGTTGACTCATACAGATTCTTGATATGCAAGATCCATTGCTAGTACAAATTTACATTGATTCTTGGAACATAGGAGTGTTATGCTAACAGATAATAATGCTGTGACTCCAATCCCATGTATTTCTGCTGGATACCATGTTCTTGGGGGGGGGGGGGGGGGGGGGGGGGGGGGGGGGGGGGGGGGGGGGGGGGGGGGGGGGGGGG
>JASSUY010007424.1:0-13411 GCA_032466535.1 Forpus xanthops
TCTCCCTTCTGTCAGTTTAAAGCTACTCCTCCTTGTCCTGTCACTACATGCCCTTGTCAAAAGTCCCACTACAGCTTTTTCTGTAGTCCCCCCTTAGGTACTGGAAGGTTGTTAAAGATAAGTGTCTCCTGGATGAGTGGCATGTGAAGGTGAGTGAAAAAAGGAGGGAGATTTGCTCTCACTGTGTGATACATGTATTACTGTTTCATATTTCCTCAAATAAAGATTTATTTGCTTTTAGGTTTTCTCAGAGTCCTTATGAGTGAAGAAATCAGACATAGTAAGGGCATGTAGTTTTCTTGCTCTTCTTGGCTGGGGATTTTAAACTTGGTTTAATTATCTCAAGAGATGTGAAATACAGTGATGCTATTGGTTTCTGTTCTTATTA
This sequence comes from Forpus xanthops, assembly GCA_032466535.1. Lineage (NCBI taxonomy): Eukaryota > Metazoa > Chordata > Aves > Psittaciformes > Psittacidae > Forpus > Forpus xanthops. The sequence continues at coordinate 389 of JASSUY010007424.1, forward strand.
ACTACCTGGCTGAGGAATATACGTACACTTTATTAAGGTAATATTTTTTTGGTTATTCTTGCTTCTGAGGCATCCATGTGTGCCTACACATGCACACACACACATAGACATACAAAACATGCACACACACAAATAGTTACATGGAGATTTTCATGAAAAAGTGGGAGGTTTAGTGATGAATATCCACTCCTTTTACTCCAAGTGATACGCTCTCTCCCACACATAATACTATACATAAAATGAACCATGGAGAGCTATTTTCCCAAGCAGACGGAAACGCTGTAGTTTGAGGTGGGTAGCTGTATTTCAAAGCCAGAAATCTGCATGAAAGACATTTGTACAGTGCCATCTGGACAAGTTTTTAATTAACATTGAAAATAAAAAATGAACAGGGAGACCAACGATTTCTTCATGTTCAAAGGCATATCCTGCTGAGGAAAAAGTACCCATGGCTATACTTCCAAAAGATTAATAAAGAGCGTCTACCATGGATTTATAAAAATTAAATCAGACTTAGCAATATTTAAAACATTTATAGTTATTTTTATAAATTGATGTATTTTATCAGTTTAGAAGAATTCTGTTTTCTTTAAGTGGAGAAAGCAAGAAAGGATAATGATAGCAGATGAACTAAAATTTGTGTGTATTCTGTATGATGGATTCTTTCCACCTAATCAAATAATAAGGATAACTTCTGAGGAGTAAACTAGGAGATGAGTTATCACTCTGTTTTGGTGCACATAATATAGGATTTTAGCTGCCTGTCCATTTACAATGTGATACCTTTTACTGCCTGAGCATTAGAAAGTAATAAAACATATGATTCCACTGGAGACTAAGTTTTCCACCTGTCTTCTGAAGTTTAGAAATTGAAAATGTGTGAAGAGTATTTGAATTACATTGCTTTGCAATCTTTGAGAAATAATATAACTTTGTAACTCTTGACCTGTTTCTTCATCTGGATATCAGGATATTTTTAAACCAGGATCATTTGCATATCCATTTTTTGGATGTCAGGAGAAATCAAAGGATATTTGTCACCATGAAAGATTTTATTCAGTTTATCTTAGAGCAGATACATCCTTCTAGATCTATACTTATCCACATGCTGAAACTTATTTCATGAGTTTCAAACTGAGAGGGTGTTTCAGATCCCAGAATAAAGTCTTGTGGTTTCATCCACTGCCACAAATTTGTCTTGTCCTTTTACTTCCTCACAATGATTCTGTGACACTTTTATTAATTTTTCAATAGATGTGGAGATGCCAGAATAAAAAGATTACTCACAGTTAAAAAGAAATTATAAGCTTTTTTATGCTGGAGGAGAAACAAGTAAACACTAACTCTGAAAGTGTGAAACCAGAGGCGGAGGGAACATATGTCTTTCATGGGGAACGGGAGCTAACTGATTCAATGTGAGTAAAGGATGCTAACATTGCTGCATGAGGCAACATCTGGGCTTAAAGTGAATCACTCCCCAAATTGACAAGAAGCTGGGACATGGGAAGAAAAGATGATGGCTCTGATATTTAGATTGTTATGAAGTTACCTCTTCACTCTGCACTAACATGATTTGTTAAATAACTGCATAAGTACAAGCAAAGTCTACATTTAGAAATGTACCTCAAGCATCAAGACAATGATTGTTTTATTCCTAGCACTATTCAAGTTTGAAAATGATGGTGTCTACTTAGCGTGTTAAAAGCCATGAAACATGGTCTACATATTAGCATAAAATGTTCCTGTGGCGTCCAGATGTTTCCCCCTCCATGGGTGTCTTCATTCTGTGCAGACAGCTAAGACTGTCTTCTTTTTGCTGCTCCCAATTTCTGATCATGTGTTTCTAAGTCTGGATTTTTCCGACTTGCTTTAACACTCAACATCAAACATAATCTGTTTCTTTGCAATTATTCAAGTGGATCCAATGGTGTCAGGTTTGGCATTCATCTGACTAAATGTGGAGCTATGCAACATAGACATCTACATCTAAACAAGCTGTCATGTCTGCCATTGTAACTGGGAAGATCAGCTCAACAAAGTCAACAGAATTCAATTGAAATTCATCTGACAAAATGTAGGGTAAAGTGAACTGTGCAGCAAACTGCTGTGTGATTATTTCTCATACACCAGTAATTCTCAGTGCAGACAGGTGTGTTTAGATTAATCCCACCCTAAGTGGACAGTTGCCACTGACTTTCAGCGAGATTACTGTAACATTCATATTTAAAACATACTACCTTCTTTCTTGTCAACCAGGCTTCGGAACCTGGATGCTTGATCTGGAGTGAGGAGGTTGAAGTTTTTCTCCCTCATTTCTTGTCTTTTCATTTTCATGTCTCATTGGTTTTCCTTGTTACTGTCCTCTCTGCTTTTTTCATGCTTCACCTCATATGTTGAATATGACTTTACAGTGGTGAATAATGTTTTCACGTCTCTGAGCCACCACTACAGGACAGATGTTTCTGCTGAACTTAGTCTGTTTTGATCCAGTATCTAGAGCATTGCTTTGAGTAAGGGACCAGCTCAGTGGTGAAATGAGTGCGTGCCAGTTCCTCTTAAACCTAGAAATATGTAAAAGAAAAAAATTCACAAACTTGAAGCGAATATATTTTATTAACCAAGGACTGTGTTCTACTCACTGTCTGTTGTTCATCTGTTGAGACTGTGAATTCCTCAGGACTTGTAGGGTTTGTACTCCTCATTCACTTCATCATCCGCTCTAAAAAATGGGTAAGTGGATGGGTGAAAGAGGGCATTTACCTCACTACTTTACTCTCTAGGTTTATATGTATTCATCATTCATATTTGGAACTTATTCCGCAGAGCATAGAGGCAGTTAAAACGGACAGTGATCACTACCCTCACAAAGTCACATGCAGCTATAAATTTGTATTAACTGGCATTACAACAAAAATGAGTTAATGAATTTTGTATGCAGGTGAGAGATGCAATTTGGAGATGTGAACATGAAAGAATGGAAGTTGCCATTTAGACAAGGGTTTAAAACATATATATAGCTGCCAGCAAATGCAGGCTCTCTCTCTACTTATGTGTATAAGGTACCTTTTGGATATGTGCCTTGAAACCGCATTTTGTAATAAATGTATTTTCTTATACTACATTGCATTTCTGTTTAGCAATATTTCTTTTGCAAACATCTCTAGCTTTTGACTTTTTTCCTATAACCACGATTAAAAATTACTGCTTTTAATTATGAATATATATTGATGGGCCAGTACCACATAAAACCTGCTTCCCAGGCCATACTGAAGCTTGTTCTGAAATTTTCTATAAATATGGACAAATGGTGATTTAATTAGATATATTGAAAACATGCAAACATCTTGCACATTCTTTTGGGCAAAAGTATGTGAGAAAATATAGAAAATTACTCTTGGTAAGCATGAATTATGAATATAATTTTTATAGATAATGTTAAATCATAAATATTGCTGTTCGTCTTAAGCCTGCATACATTTTTATGCAGGTATTACAAGGATGATTTATGCATTTCTAGAAATGCAAACACTTCATTTTCTGCTAATCTGGAGGTAATGCCAAATGCCTGCTCATTCCAATACATACTGTTTGTAACTTCAGCTGCAGCAAAACAGCAGTTTGATTTAACTTCTGTCTCCAGGGTCCATTCTAACACCAGTTACTGGAGAAAATATCCTTATTTTCAGCTGTTGATTTTAACTTCATAAGTAATTCTTAGTAACTGGAAAGTAGAAGTTGAGTAGACACAACCTCCTTCTCTGCCAGTGTACTCTGTATAATGTCTATACATTCTTCATGTGAAAATAAATTCATTTACTATTGTGGAAAAGTGCAGCTAAGTAAAGCTGATCTTGAAGCCATGAGGTTATCTGAGGTGTAAAGACATGTTGCTGTTGTGCAGGAATTTATTTCTAAGACTGCTAGCTGGGAAAAACCTCAACGTGAAATTAAACTACTATCCATGAATTCTTCATTTTGGACCTTGCGTCTTTCAGTACTGTTGTCTGTCACATGAGATCGCAAGAATTTGGAGAAAAAAATAAAGGTTCAGAAAATAACTTTCTGAGAAACTTTCAGGAATGCTTATATTTGTAGGTAGGTGGTGAGCTATGATCCTTTTGAGCCTCTCTGACACTTAAAAAGTTACTTTGAATAGATTTTATGATGTCTTACGATGTCTAAAAATAAATGCTTTCTTTCAAGAAGGGATACCAGTATTTTGATGTTGTTAAGAAGAATATGTTTTATAAGCAAGGGAAATGGTAATGATTCTCCTGTTAGAGTTCCACTGGAGAAATTCTAACCAGTTTTTTTACCCTTCACAAAGAGGCATGATGTAAATAAAATGGAACAGTGCCATAAAGACGAGAAGAAACAGAACAGAGATAATACAGAGATACAGAGTTAAAATAGTGTCATAGTGATGTTAAATATCTTTTAAGATGAAGTTCAGGGAAAAGACAGAATGAATCATTCAGATATCTAAACACAGACATCTAATGTTTTTTACCAAGTATCAGATACGATAGCAAACCCCTAAGTGTCTACAACAACAGCCATGTGTAACACTCTAAAGCATCTAAAATGGCACTAAACATCCGTGTTCTGGAATCTGAATCCTATCCAGAGACCTTATCTTGATTTGATAAAAATATTCCAATGTCAGTTTAGTAAACAGATTCAAGTAGTTAAAATATCACATTCAAACTGGACATCTCTTTTGCTCAAGGTAAAACCAGTTATTGTAATCATGTGTCAAAGCGATTATCATTGTCTGAATAGTTGGAGGAAATTTGGAGCCTGTAAACCCAAAAGATTCATTAAACCAGTGAAGCAAGAGACTGAGACATGCCTGGGGCTTGGATAGCATCCCCTATCATTGTGACCAAGTGCCCGAACACGCTTATACCCTCCTTGCAGAGCAAAGATCTCACTTCTTCCTTGAAGATCCTAAATTATTTCCTTGATAAAACAGGGAGAAAACAAAACTTCTGCTAAGAAATTATTGGCTTTTACATACCTGATGTACTGATGTAGTGAAAGAACAAAGCATAGAAAGGGAAATTAATCTAGCTGAAGGTTAGAATAGCTATGAAACATTTCTGCTGCTGCTGTTTTGTTTGGATGAAACATTCAGTTTTTGTGCTTTTAAATTCTTGTCAAGGGCATTTAGAATGCTACCTGGGCATCCTGCAGCCTGGAATTTTAAAATGAGAATAAGTAAACACTGGCTTATTTGCACTTCTTTATTTGACAGAGCAAGGTGATTTTCCAATAAAGATAAAAAAACAGCGTAAGTCATCTGGCAAAATGTCATGGTCTCCTTTTATGCTAAAGCTAAAAAAAAGTTTCCTACAGAATATCTGTCTTAACTGCCACAGTCTTCTTATAGATGATAAACTCACAGTAGGAAAAGCAATATACTTTTTAGCTATAACAAAGCACAGCCCTTCAGCATAACACAAGATGTTGAGATCAGGCAGAAGCCACATGTGAATATCTCGATGCATCATCAGTGTTGCAAAGGACTGAGAAAAAAGCAACCAGCCAACCAACCAACCAACCAACCAGTTGGAAAAGATGTATGAGACATCCAAGAGCACCTTTACATGCTGTCCTTCCCTGGATCTATATAGCTAAGGAAAGCTATATTTGCTTACAGAAAAGGAGAGAGAGGCCACTGGATCTTTGGCAATGGTGATCCAAAATCTGTGGCTTCAAAAACCTCATCAGAGCTTAAGTGCTGGCATGGAAGACCACTCAAAGTCTGACTGCTACAGCTGGAAACATTTTGTCTGGGCAGAAACAAGATGATGGGAGAAGGAGAGAATGGGAGCAAGGGGAGAAGGAATCAATTCATGTGGTTGCCGATAGGGTCAATATAATACAGACAGGAATGTCCTTACTCAGGCCCTCATGTTTTCCTTGTTCTTCTCTAAACTTAATTTGCAGATCTGTAAACATCTGATAGCAGTAGCATGTTCCAGAAAAGATCATCCTGTTTTGCTTTTCTGTTCCTCTAAAAAAGGAAGAATTAAATATATATGCATATTTTAAGGTAATGCAATAATTTCAATGCCACAATCAATTTGGATGCAGGAAGTTGAAGAGTCTGCTTTTGTAATCTGCATGTTGCTTCTGATGTATGGATTTCTGACTGTAGTTTATTTAGTGCAATGAAAACAGATCAGGTTAAAAAAGCCAAACAAAATTACTAACAGAAAATTTATAATTCACCTCTACTATGTTTGCATCAATATAAATTCAGAATTATTTCACTGCTGCCATTGAGTTATATCAGCCTAAATCTACATATGTGCTATTTGTTAAGTAACCAATGATTTAAGCACATTTTGATTTTGATCGACTTGCTCTCATCCTTGTAAGTTTTTACACTGACATTTATGCCTATGATCTGAAAAAGAAAGTTATTCCACTTAAGAAGATATGCCAACACTGCTGTTTAGTATTGGACTGGGTGATATTTTTTTTTTAGTGCAGAAAATTTCATATTGACATTTTTTCAGGTAGCAAATTAATCAGACAAAAGATAGAATGGTATTTAAGAAAGCTAAACATCTGCTAGCGTTGTTATTGCCAGCTTCTAATTCAGCAATGACAAGTGTATATTTTTTGCAGTGGGAGACTTTATTTTTCAGTTATTGGGTACTCTGAATGAGCTGAGAATGAGAAGCTGAACACATGCTGCTGACATTCACTCTGATAATAGAAAAGCTCAAACAGTGGTACTTCTACCACTTTCTTCCAATCCCCAAATCCATCCATTGCCTGAACATTTCTTCTAATGATATGTTTGCTTCTGCAAAGTGCAGAAGAAGGTTTTCTTGAAACAGAAGAGAATTTTTTAGGATAAGTTTATGTGGAGTATGAAACACTAGACCAGCTGAACACATTCTGGATGGCAGTGCAGTTTTGAACTTATGCTACAATATTTTTGCCTCTTTTATTATGCATACAAACATCAGAAGGGGCATCATTTAGAAATTCATGTGCCCTGGAGTGAAGTGACATTGTGACCATGTCACTGTTTTGCCTCTGTACAGTGACCCATGTAACTTCCACACAAACATTCTGCAGGGGTATGGCTGCTAGTGCCACTGCAGTGGCAGCAGATGTGGTGCCTATGGGCTTGACTCCCGGCTCTTGAGTAAGCAGCTGGTTAGGCAGCATCACCGTGTCATTTATGGCAAAGTTTTCCTCAGTAGACATTTGAGAGACATACACAACGCCTTGGACAATATTGACACATTTAGGCTTGACATTAATAGGTTCTGTCATGGTTCAGCATTTCTGAGAGGCAGCAGATTGAGGAAACTAATAATGGACTTTGATACCACCTGTGGTGAAAAAAATTAACCCTGTTAGAAAAAGCTTCTGTTATTTACTTAGGTGTTAGGGCAATGCCTGCAGGCAATGAAAATATTGGGAAATGCAGCAAATGAGGAAGGCTGAAAATGCTAAATGTATTAGTCTATTCATTATTTAAATTAAATGTATTAATTAGTTAACATACTAAGTTGTTAAAATATTAAAATTATTACTAAATACTATTAAGTATTATAGTGTCCTGGTTTAAGCCCCTCACGCAGCTCATTCACTCACTCCCCTCCTTCTTCCCCCAGTCCTGGGGGGATGGGGAGGAGAATTGAAAGAATGCAACTCCCACAGGTTGAGATAAGTATAGTTTAGTAACTAAAGTATAACACAAATCAGTACTGCTACCACTAATAATAATAAGGACAAGAGAAATTCAAGTTAAAAGAATACAATTGCTCACCACCTATATCCAGCCTGACAAAGCAGTGCACCCCCACCCTTCCAGGTCTCTGCTCCCCGTTTACCTCCTGGACTGTGCTGTGGTATGGAATACCTCTTTGGTCAGTTTGGATCAGTTGTCCTTCCTTTCTTCCTCCCAGCTTCCCTCCTCCCTGGCAGAGCATGAGACTCAGAAAGTCCTTGGTCAGACCAAAACATTACCAAGCAGTAACTGAAAACACTGGTGTTATCAGCGTGGTTCCCAGGCCCCAAATCAAAACCACAATGCTGCACCAGCTACCAAGAAGGAGAAAAATGACTGCTACTGCTGAACCCAGGACATATAGAAAGCACTAAATACCAGCCCTTACACTGCCAAACAATATGTGGGTGGCAGCCCGAGGCAAGGCTGTGGCTGACCAGCTTGCCATGGTAGGGGCTAGTGGGGAGGATGGTGCTGCACAGCCCTGAGAGCCACTGCAGGGAGCCCAGGATCCTGCACAGCTATGAGTGCATCTGCAGGAGATGACTTTAGCAGCCATCATAGGATCATAGAAACAGCTAGGTTGGAAGAGATCTTTAAGATCATCAACTCATTAACCCAGCAAGTCCACCACTAAACCATGACACTAAGGGCCTCGTCTGTGCAGCTTGTGAACCCTTCCAGGATGGTGATTCCACCACTTCCCTGGGCAGCCTGTTCCAATGCTTCCTTTTGGTGAAGAACTTTTTGCTAACATCTAGTCTAAGCCTCCCCTGGTGCAGCTTGACACCATTTCCTCTAGTGCCCTCTTGGAAGAAGTTACCAGCAGCCTCCTCACTCCATCCTCCTTTCAGGTAGTTGAAGGGAGTGATAAGGACCCCCCTGAGCCTTCTCCAGAGTAAACAACTCTGGTTCCCTCAGCCATTTCTCATAAGAGTGATTCTCCAGACCCTTCATCAGCTTCACTGCCCTTTTCTGGACCTGCTCCAGCCCCTCAATATCTTTCCTGTAGTGAATGGCCCAGAACTGAATACAGAATTCAAGGTGCAGCCTCCCCAGTGCCCAGTACAGGGGTATGATCACTGCCCTCGCCCTGCTGACCACACTATTTCTGATACAGGCCAGGATGCTGTTGGCCTTCTTGGCTGTCTGGGCACACTGTTGGGTCATGATCATTTCCTCGAATCCATCACTCCCTGCCACCATGCCCTTAAATCGCTGCCTCTCCTGCAGAGCCATGCCAACCTCGGGATGCAATCTGGTGCAGCCTCCATACTGCAACAGCAAGGCTGTTCCAGGAGCCAGAGGAGGAGGTTTGTTATCCCCAGATGTTCCCTAGGGACTCAGTCATTTAAAATTATGAAATTAAGACCTCTGAAATTGAGACCAATGAAATTGAGACCACATGAAATTGAGACCTCTGCAGTGTGGGGGAACTCACAGCAGAGGATAACCAGTGGAATGCTGAGGACAGGATGTTTTTAGCACGGCATGCTAAAATAACCCAACACCTTATGTGAGCCAGTGCCACCGGTAATGCATTCCCTCCAGAATGATGTCTGGGACTAGCAAGGGGCTGCAGGACACCTCTACAATGGCAGGGGCTAGTGCCAGCCACAGTAGATGTGGGCTGTCCTCTCACCCCTGAGGAAGACTGAAACATCACTTTTTATCAGAAGATGATGCACGTGCAGCAGTCAGTGTCAAGAGCAAAATGTAATACAGGACTATCTGGAAAAGATATGTGAGAAGCACTGCCTGCTTAGTGGGCTTAATCTAGGGAGTAAGCATCTGTCATTTATTTAAGATTCTGGCCTCTATTTAATTAAGATTTCAATTAGTTTGTTTTATGAGTACTTATAAATAGATTTTCCCTGAAAAATGTAATGACTTCAAGTTAGTAATAGGTTATTTTTTGACAAAAGATGGAATGGTGCCTTAATAGAATTAATTAGTAATAAAATTCTTTAATAAAAGTCAGATATGAGGTGTGATTTATATGTATTGCCGTCAATGCCAAGAGAACATTCTTACCACCTTTTCTGGAAAACTTCAGACTGGTAGTATGCTGTCCAAATGCACACTTTCCTGTGATTTCAAAAGGGAACTGAGGGCAGTTCCAGCATCTCTTTTTTATTCTTTGAGATAAAAATTACATTTTTTTTAAGGAAGTCTATATGGTGATTTCCTCCATGAAACATTATTCAGCAGGAAGAAATCAATGTGCAGATATATTATGAAGAAAAAAAAAACCCAAACTTTATGAAATTAAAATCTAAGTGTAGTTGGCAGAAATTATATATATGCTTCTTCAGGCAAAGCTACAGTTAAGTTAAAGGTTTTGGGGTAAGAAACATTTTTATCATCAAAATTGTTTAAAAGCACTTCTTGAAAAAAAAAAACCAACAAAAATACCCCAAACAAAACCCAAACAGCACCAACATAAAATTTTCACAGCTAAATTTATTTTCTCTGTTTAGATTTTTGGGAGAGCCCACCTAGTGCCTAAACTCTCTCCTAAGGTAAAGTCAAGAACTCAAATGGCACACAGTATTTGATAAAAGTTTACTGAATCTCCTACGTTACATGAATGTTGTGTGACTGTGAATTAACTGAACACTCACTGAAGTTAAAACCAAAGTTTAGCTGAGGTGTTTATCAAAAGGATCTTTCTGGGCTACAGAAAACAGTGGATTAGACTGAATTACAGAAGATACCTGAGGACAGAGAGCATCTTACACACCAGCTTTTGCTTTCAACACTGGCTTAGCTAGGGGTATTGATAGGTTTGTATTGACTTTCAAATTATGTACTTGTCTTATTGGAACTTATTTCTATGCTGATTTCTTGGCATGGCCATGCTTAAACCCATCTGTTAGAGTGCTGTTGTGCTTCTTCACATCATAAACTGATGCATCAGTTCAGATGAGCAAAGTGCTGGGCCCATTTCAATACATGTTCTGGGGTAGAATGTGCAAAACATGCACTCACGATCTTGCTGGGAACAACTAGCTGCAAGTTTTGTTTACGTGCTTCCTAAGAAGGGCCACAGCAGGAACATTTGGCCTCTTACCATTAATGACATTTTGATTCTTAGCCACCTCTGCTGTGCATTCCTGTTTTCACAGGAAAGGAAAAGCAGTGCTCTGAATGCACATGGTTATTTAGGAGCTCTGCATAGCCACTCTCTCACAGCTGAAAATAACTGAGTTTTCAACACAATTTTCAGTGCAGTCTTTCTTTGTCACTCTGCAGAATCACTTAGAATAGTAACGTTTTGACATCTTTTGTCAAAATCTGAAAATGTCAAAACATGACTATCTTATGCTCATGATGAAACACGCCCAAATCCATGCCTTCCAGCCCCAGCTACAGCAGTAACTTTCCTCTTCTTTACTCCTTCTACCTCCCCCTCGTAGAAAGAAGACAAATAGTACTATTCTTCCTCTCTTCCTCTCCCTCTGCCCAATATAAAAGACACATTTCACAGATGGGCCACATCTGCACCTGCTCAATATTTCACCAGCACAGACATAGGACTTAGAGAATTCTGCATAAATCAGTGCAGAACCAACCAAATAAACAAATAAACCTGATTATCCTGAAATGCTGCATGCAAAATGGAAACATAAGGAGAGGAAAATGTAATCCAAATAGCAAGGAGAAATGTCTGTCTGCTGACTAGCTCAGAGAGCAACTCATCAAACTCCAAATCTGTACAAGAAAACCCTCTCTGAATCAGCTCCTAAGATGGGGATTTAAGAGAAAAGGCACCTCAGATAAACCTTGTGAGGAAAACTACTTTCTGTCTGATTCTAAATGAGGAGGTTTGCATCAGGGGTTTGTAATAGACACCCAGGCTGACAGTTAGAAATGTGGGTGAAAAACCATATGACAGCAAGGATGGCACTGGACGGATCAGGAAAGGATGTTAATGTATTTTTGCCTAAGCTCAAAACGTGTCTGGGTGGTATGGTTCTTTTTTGGAAACTGTCCATTTAGCTTGTTATGGGGATGATCTGTGACTTGCTGCAATGAGGGACAAAACCATAGACTTCTAAAAGGAACTGACTGCACCCTCTGCAAAGGAGCTATGTTACAGGCTGTGCCACACATTGTACAGGGAGGCCTTGATGTCCTCAGAGTTGGCAGGTGACATGGTAATATGGCTCAGAAATCAGTAAGAATTAGCAGAATCCAACTCCTAAGGCATCTACCATCCTACTTTTGCTAATTAAAGTGTGTAAAAGGGAAGGAAAATGCAATCAGGCTTTGAATACATTTTCCAGCACTCTTTCCTGCGAGGACTAAGGGAAAATATTCTGATAAGGGGGAAAATATAAAGGAGGTTTTTCTGAGCTATTTATTGTATTGAAATATGCACAAAGACCAGTCCTGAAGAATAGAAAAGGGTTTTTTTTTAATTGATTTCAGCATATTTCACCTGCTGACTAAGCTCACCAGACTTCCCAAAATACCCTTTCTGACCCCTACAATCAGCAGTGGCTTAAGGCATACTGATTGAAAGACAGTGCAGTTCAACATTTTCATTACAAGGGATTTGTCTAGCATGAGAAGAGAAGAGCGATGTGGAATTTCACTTCATTTACCTCTGAGATAGATGATCTGGGCCACGTAATGTAGTGCAGGCGCTGACATCTATTCCCTGTCCATGCCTGTTTCCATTGTTGGAGCAGCGATGGCACAAGTAACTATCACTGTCATGTCAGTGCAAAAAGAGACAAAGCTGACAAAGGCTGCAGGACTGATCATAATTCTGCCTGTTTTAATGGTTGGCTACACACCGTGTGAATACTGTTAATTTTTTTGTAGAAGTCATGCAGTATTGTACATGCTTGTTCATAGCTGTCACGTTTGCTTTTAAACACTTCCTATTTCTAAGGCCCAGTGTTTAGTTCAGGTTTATTTACTCAAGACAAAGGTAATGGTAAGTGTTGAAGCTGTAACTGTCTCAGGTTGTAGCCTGAGATGTGTCTATCATATTCTGAGCTCTTTAGCTGAAATACACCACTTTTGATGCTCAGGCTGGATGGGCTGACTGGGCAGAGGGGCAAAGGCACACAGCAAAAGGTTAGTAACACCAGCATGGAGCATGGAGCCAGTGCTCCACCTCATCCCATCACCACCTCCATGGCCACATCAGCAAGTACAACCTTTCCGTAGGTTCAGCAGCAGTCATTTTTCTCTTTTTCGTAGCAGCTGGTGCAGCACTGTGTTTTGGATTTTCGGCTTGGGAACAGTGC
>JASSUY010007426.1:0-32138 GCA_032466535.1 Forpus xanthops
TACCTCTTTGGTCAGTTTGGGTCAGGTGCCCTGTCTCTGCTTCCTCCCGGCTTCCCCTCCTCCCTAGCAGAGCATGAGGCTCAGAAAGCCCTTGGTCAAACCAAAACTTTTCAAGCAGTAACTAAAAACATTGGTGTTATCAGCAGTGTTCCCATGCCAAAAGTCAAAAGCACAGGGATGCACTAGCTACCAAGAAGGAGAAAAATGACTGCTACTGCTGAACCCAGGACAGTCCCAGATGGAAAAATTCCTAGAATTGAGAAGTTGCAGTTCAATTTCCAGAACACTGTTCTTGTACACTCTAATTTGCTTGTCTTCTATGGATCAGAAAAACAGCACGTGAGGTAATAACTATTTCTGACCAATGCCCAGTGTAAAATTGCTGCATCCACTGAAACCAGTGGTAACTATGCTTTGGACTTAAGAGATACCATGGTCAATGCTTTGTGAGCTGTCTGATAACAAACTGAACCAGCTTGCAAGCCTTGCACTTTGGAAAATCTGAGAAATGGCATTCCCATCATGTGCTCTTTCACTTCAGTTGTCAGGTAATTTTGGATGTCATCTCCAGAATCATTTTACCTGACACTATGAAAGCCATGTAAAGTGCGTTGCTCAGGAAACCCTTGGCATAATTGGAATTACAGCCATTTATCCAAGGGGGGGGAAGGGCAGACAGACAGGACAGACATCTCTCCAAGAATATATTCTGAGAATCTGTAGCCTGATAAATTCCTAAGCCATGTGTTGCTGATGAAAATGGCACAAATCCCCTCTAACTGAGACATCTGCTCCCCTTTAGCTGGGCAAATTACTAACAGTGTAGTTGTGACAGAGCAAAGCTTCAATGCAACTGCTGAAGCTGTGAGCCTAAGCTGAACCCCTCCAGCACCATCACACCTCCAGCGATTTCACCACCAGACAGACCAACTGACAGTGGCAACAGTGTATATGCAAAGTTTGTCACTAACTTCAAAAGAAACTGCATCAGACTCTGTAAGCTCGCACCAGAAGTCAGTCCTTCTGCCATCTGCTCATTGCTTATAAGACCAATATTTGCCCTGATTTTTCAGAAACAGTTGAAATATGCTGAACATTATTTTGCTTTTAAGTACCAGTGATATCTTCCTGCAAAGGAATTAAGGATTGGATATGGCTTTTGTCTCAAAGTAACTGTTCACAAGGCAGGTACAAAAGGGGCAAGGGAAGACAGTAACTAGGGACTGGCTATTTCAGAATGCTGAAACAGACTGTCATAGGTAATGGGGCTGGAATTAAATCACACTGCTTTTATTATGTAAGTATAGATGAGCTGTCATTATCCCGGCTGGAGCTTTTATTTCCTAAAATAGGTTCTCAAATAGAAACACTTAAAATCCACTTTAAATGCACAGCTGAGTCATGAGTGGTGTTTAGTATTATTATTTCTGCTATAATGTACCTTAAATTTGAAAAATGCTATGAACTATTTGTACTGGGATAGAAATAGAGAAATGCCATTATTTTCCTTTGTTCTTCCTATTCCCTCTGGTGCCCAGCATATCCCAATTTGATGCTGCAATCCCTCTACTAGTTTATCAGTATTGTTTCTTTCTAAATGAAATGCTTTACTTGTCTTCCTGGGGGCAATTAATATTTTTCTTGTTTGTTTGGTTTAAATAAGCTATTGATTTTATTTTCAAGGTAATTTAAGGTGGGAATATGGTTCTTATTTGATAACTACTGGCCTAATGTGCTTTGAGTAAACAAATTTTATGGTTTCAATTTGTTATTTTGTCATCAAAATCGACTAAGCAGCAACTACTATTCATATGGTTGGATCTGAAGATTAACTGCTGTGTGAAGCAGTAAGTAACACTCATAATTCAATAAAGTGTTACCCATGGCTAAATAATTACAAGAGGTAGGACATAAAGCACTAGAGTGGTCAAGAAGGTTATAATTTAAATATACACTAAAGCAGGTGAAAATGGGGTAGGTGCATAAACAAAACTAAATACTATAAATTTTGAGAGGCCATACTTTTATTATAGGAGACTCACTTCTGCTACAGGTGCTGTCTGAGCATGGCCACCTCAGTGACACAGTAATATTGCCATCAGGCGCTAGACTGCGCAGAAATAGGTAGTTTGCAACAGCTGTCCTGCTCTACAGCTGATGTTGATTGTACCCAAAAAGGGTGAAGACAGATAAACTATCACTTTGCAGATTTTCAACCTCCATCTTTTCTACAAGTTTTGAGATCAAAGCTATTCACATGCCCCTAATAGGCACTCCTAATAACCATAGCTGTCTGTAAAGTTCATTTAAAAATGTATTCCCAATTCTAGCATAGGTCTCTTAAACTGCCTGAAGCTTTTACGTGTCATAGGATGAAAATTAACACCCTCCCCCTTACCAGACTTTCATACTGAAAAACAGTAGCAGCTCTTTAGTCCATCTTTAACAACACATTGCTCAGTTTTTCAAGGGAAAACAGTATAACGCTGTATCTCTTAACATGAAAGCCTAAACTAAACCAAACACCAGTGGTAAGCATTTTAAAATGCTACACTTGTATTTTAAACATCCTCTCATGAAATAATATTATTCCAAATACTCATAATTTAAAATTAAAGCATCCACAGTAATAATCTGTACTTTTTGTGCGTGTGTGTAAAATGTTGAAAGGCCTATGTACCAGTAACTAACAAGTAAAATAGTGACTACAAAGGGTTGGGCATATGGTCAAGACAGAGAGCCAGCTTATGGCTAAGGAATAGATAGAGGGATAACTTTCAGGAAGACTTGACAGGTTTCAAAAGCAAAAACTGATAGCAAAAAGGTATCGTCATCCCCGTGATGAACTGTGGGCAGAGTCATCTATTAAGAGCAATAATAAATTACTACTTACTATGCAGGTACATCGCTTCATTTCCTTTTAAGATCAAGATGTCACTGCATATCTTTTTCACTGTATTTTTTTAACCTATTTGTTGTTTTCCTATTCTGTGTTAGGCAAAAGGACCTTGGGGAATAGAAGTCATAAAAAAGAACAACTAGATTTTGAAAATACTATGGCAGTGCATTAACACTACATGATTCTATTTCTGTGTTAAAAAGCATACCATCAACAGTCTGCATTTGTCTCAATGTAAAACCAAAATCTATACAGGGGCTGACAGCAAAAGAAAGGAAGAGATAAGGTTTGCTTTAAATGTTGAATGTGATTGAGCTTCTATTGATAAAATGTTATTTGTTAAATTTGGGGGGAGGGCAGAGGGAGGAAATACACTCATTATGGCTGCTTTTTGAAAGAAGAAGGGAAGGAATTTAACACTTCATATGGAAAGGAATATATTTAAAAAGTTGCAAAGCATAAGAAGAGTGCAAACCTTCAGGTAAGGACAGCACCAATACAAAAGAAATCCCCATGATACAGCTGTTATATGACAGCTCACTGGAACTCGCTATATTGAGACATTCAGGTGCCATAGCTCAGCTGACTGAATGGGAGGCAACTCTTCTCACAGTGCAGTTTGTAAAACTCTGAGCTTTGTAACCAAATCTTTCAGATAAAGATGTTTTTCTATGTCTGGACAAAAAGATCTGCCATTTTATTCAGATGGTGCCTTCAGGTTTATACGTCCAGACAGTCACTGAAGCCGGTAACAGCAGTAGGCTGTAGGACACCAACTACTGTATCTATGGAGATGCAGTGTTTCCAGTACAGTTAAACCAAGCTGCTGTACCTCCAAGTAGGTAGCTTTTACTAAACAAACTGAAAAACAAAAAGAAAGAGCTTTCTAAAGTAGTAGTTGGGAATTTTATTGTCCTTTGATAAAAAAACATCAGGTGACAAAAAACTTTGATTTCATGGAGATTGATCTTACCATCATTTTACCTCTACCTGACACTTGTCTGGGAGAGTAAAATGTCTGAAACATAAGTAAACCCGCATACTGAAATGTGCCTGCTTTCAGGCAAAAATTCTGTTCCTCCCAGTATTTCTTCCTTCTATTTGGCAACAAAAAAGCAGTAGAATTTTATAATCATACCTTAAAATTTTAGAACCGTTTCAATAACTAGCTTTGCATTAAATCAAAAAGAAAAGCAGCCTTCAGTAGGGTCACTGCCATTTAATGAATTATGAAGTGGTTCTTTCAGAGCATCCCAATCAGACTATCTTGCTTGCCTCATTAAGATTTTTCCATCTAGAATACCAACCCTTTGATAATATCTACTTAATCTTGTTTTCCACCTGACAGCTGTCTCAGAGGAATGAATGGAATATTTTAAGATCTTTACTGGAGACAATTTTCTTCACATCATTTTGATGATGTTACTTGATATGTGAGGCAAATCCTATGTTCACTAGGTTCTTTAAGAGATACTCCTATCCAATGCAATCACTGCAAGCATGCCATGAACGAACTAATGCAATTTCTCTACAGCGCTTTCAAGACCAGATCTTTTGCCCTACACTGTATACTGTATACGGTTCATCATCAGACATAAATCTGGAATAGCACATTTTTATGCACTGAGCTGCCAGCAGACAGTCACCCTAAGCATTTTACTGAGTTTGACTTATTAATTGTCCTTATATGTAAATATAATATTAAAGTTAGAATACAGATGGTAGCTAACATTCTGCTTACAAAGGTGTCTACAGCCATCAAGTCAGACTGTGCTGTAATTACTGCCCAATCCCCATCAGTCTTAGGCATACAGATCTATATAGCAGTGTTTCAAGGAACACATGCATACATAAAAGCACTGCACACATTCACACATCCCAAACTCATGCTTTCCAGTTAAAATGTAGTTGTTCTACCTGAAAACTGTAACTCCAATTCAGTTTACAGTAAAACTGTAAGAATTACATATTTTGGCATTAATTTTGCAGCTAGTATTATAAAGAAAGTGTTGAACAATATCATCGTGCCTCAGAGAGACAGGGGAAAGCATTGTGTGAACCTGGAAAACAAATAAAGACAACTGTGGATGATGGGTTCCCTCCAGCACACAGGGTTGATCAACAAAAAAGGCTTGGTTTAGATGACAGTTTGTTGGGAATTCTGCTTAAAGAAGAAACAAAGCATAGGCTGAGGTTCATCTGTCATGGAATGGACAAAATATATGGAAGAAACAATCCAGTTCCATCAAATAAGGTGAAAGAATGAACTGTTAATGAAGAGAATGTTATGGAGACAATTCTTTTAAAAGCTGTACTTTGAAAGGAAGACTTTAGAAATTGCTCAATGTTTATCTACCTTGATTTCATAAAATATGAGTTCAGTTTGGGTGAAAGGAAGCCAACTGACCACTTCTGAACATTTCAGACTGATATTCTTAAAAGAAAGGGTTGGGTTTTTTTTTTGACTGTCCATGTGAGTTGCTATAGCTCTAACATTAATAGTGTAGTCTTCATAATTTTCTGGAATTTTATGTGCATAATTTTAACATTTCTCTAATACACAAGTGCGTAATTTTTCTTTATTATTTGTAGTTATTTTACACAGATATTTACACAGAGGTTTGGAAAGTCCACAACCTATGGCTGACTGTTTTACCAAGGAATGCTTCAGCTGCGGAGTACCCAAGATAAAATTACAGCTGTTATGTGGAAGATGCAGTCTTGAAAAGGTTGCTCAGGCTGTAGCCATTCTTACCTAGGAGACTTGCAAGGACAGTTACTAAAGTCACTGCAGAGGAAACTGAAAGCATCAGGTAGTTCTGCTTTATGTTAGTCTGACATGCTTTAATAAAGAGGCAAAGTAAGCAAAGGACAAACATCTAACTTACTGTAGAAAGTCTCGCTAGCATACTTCTGAAGGTGTTCAGAAGCATAAGCTCCCTCTACTGGTACAGCTGAATCACTAGACATTGGTAATGGTCCTGGATCCTGTAGCTTTAGCTCCAGCACGTAATATTATTGCTTCTGCATTGTCACAGGCAGCATCAGCTTTTCACTTTCACAGTATTCTATTAATCCAAGTAATAAAAAAGTAGATACAAAGTCATTTTAAATCTTTTTCCTTAGACGTCATATAAATCTTCAGCATTTGGGCTAGCTATCATGGACTTTTTTATAATGATGTCTTTTCCAGAGATTCTACAATGTTTTCTCAAATGCTAGTTTCAAGTCTGGCAAAAAAAAGGCAATGCTTGCCAATGGTAAGCCATGTTTTTGTTATTAACAGTACTATTGAAAACCAGAATCTCATCCAAATAAGCCATAGCACAAAAGCTGACTAAAGGCAGCACGTGATTAATTCAGGTCATTAAAGTTGGCGAAATGTTAGTCAAGCCAAAGGGCAAAAGAGCCATATAAATGGATCTGTAAAAAGCTCAGGCAACGCCTTATTTACATAAGTGCATGTTGCACGGTGATCAGTCAACCTTAAACCAAGTTTTTCTCCAAACTTTGCCCCCTGCAGCCACTCAAGCCATTCATTCACATAGAGGGGGAAAAAACCCCACTTTTTAAAAAGTAACTTCTTGTACTTTTTGCTAAACATTCTACATTTTTAACTTGTAACTGAAGGAACCTGGTCCACTCTTGTTAGCCTTGCACTTTCAAAAACAATTATAAACCTATCTTTTACAACATAAAATAAGAGGTGCAAAGGCTATAGGATGTTTGATCCTCCAATTTATGTCTGGAGTAATTTGGGAACTAACATGAACGATCATGTAAAAAGATGTATGTCCAGTTTCTATAGCATAGCCATGCTCATGGGATCACCTATCTTGTTCTCTACATACAGACCAAAGTAACTGAAGATCTCATAAACAACTGAAAGTTTTGCTTTGCTAAGGATTAGTTGAACTGAGCAGAATGCCACTTCTCCTTCTAAAGATTAAATCTCCATGTGCAATAATAATTGTATCCCAGAAAGCATCCTAAACCATCTTTACAAATTACAACGGGAATGACAGGTCTACCATATTGTAACAGTCATAAGACACCAGTTCAAGCATCGTATCTGGCATCAATACAAGCCTGAGTAAGGGTGGCTGTGTTTGGAAGTGGCAGCTGAGCTGCAAATCAAAAATCAAAAGCACAAGAGCCACTGTTACTATGCCAGACTGGGAATAGCAGGGAGTTTTTGCAGACATGGATCAGGTCTGGGTTTGTTGGTTTTTGTAGCCAGTTTTGACATGCTGGAGCTGGGTCCATATGAGTAGATTTCATTTCTATAAAACCCTCCAGCAATGTCATTTTGACTTCAGTGTGATTTCTGCACAGCTCCTGTCTGGGAGCCCATTAAATGGAAAGGAGTTCAATAATCTGTTCTCAAACTAGCAAAAGCACAATTAAGTGTTTCACCTCAGGATGTGAAAGGCGAGGCTTCTACCCAGCAGTGTGTGCTCAGTGATGAAATGCAAGTCTGGAAACAACACCAGAAGGTATTTACTGAGATCTAAATAGGATCATCTCAACAGGTTTCACTCAAGTGAAATTTGCTTGTGAGAATTTTTTCAAAGCAATGTAATTCTGGCTGTTCAAAATGCCCTTTGGATATCCCCTGTACATCACAAGCACAATACATGAGCATCAGGAGTGCTGCAGCACAGGAAGTGGTAAGAACACTGCCATTTTATATATCAATGAAAACTGGCTCTGCCAGATGCAAACCACAACAACATACTGCCTGAAATGCTCTACTCATAGATGATATATGAACAAAATAGGGCTTTGGGCCTCCAGTGCCTATCTATGATTTGACAATTACCATAAACCATTTTGATAAGAAGCAGTAGAGCTGAATGGAATTAAGCTTCTGTACAATGAGAGGCAAGTGAAAACTCATAGAATCATAGAATAGTTAGGGTTGGAAAGGACCTTAAGATCATTTAGTTCCAACTCCCTGCCATGGGCAGGGACACCTCACATTAAACCATGTCACTCAAGGCTATGTCCAACCCGGCCTTGAACACCGCCAGTGATGGAACATTCACAGCTTCCCCGGGCAACCCATTCCAGTGCCTCACCACCCTTACAGTAAAGAATTTTTTCTTCACATCAAATCTAAACTTGTCCTGTTTAAGTTTGAACCCATTACCCTTTGTCCTCTCACTACAGTCCCTCATGAAGAGACCGTCCCCAGCATCCCTACAGGCCCACTTCAGATATTGGAAGGCTGCTATGAGGTCTCCATGCAGCCTTCTCTTCTCCAGGCTGAACAGCCCCAACTCTCTCATTCTATCTTCATAGGGAATTATGTAGAGTTTTTGGCACCAACTGAAGTCAGGTTTACAGCTCTTCCAAACCTCTCCAGAGCAGCACACCTGGCATCCAAAGGCCCCACTTAACAATACAGCAGACAAAATAATCTAGAAAATCAGGAGACAGCAACAGGTTTAGGTGAAGTATATAACAGTCATTCCAAATGCAGTGGGTCATGAGTTGCTATCGGTGCTCAGAAAACCTTCCACAGACCACACACAGGTGCATCTTTAGAAAACTTAAAGCATTCAGAACCTTCAGCAAACACATACACATTGCTTCCAAGTCTTTGCCACAGGCTGTGGCAATGGCTTATAAGGCTTTGGCAATGAGTAGTGCCCTGTAACAGCATTCTCTACTTAGGTGGTTTTTAAACACTGAATTCGCTCCAGTGCCCACCAAAGAATGGCTGTGAAGGACTTGCCCAACACTACAGCAGTACTTTATGTCATGTTGAAGACCACTAAATACCTTATTATGTGTAAAGCCATTATGTTTTAAATAGTTATTTTATTCCCTAGGAAAATTATTTTTGAAGTATAGCTCATCTTAGAAGTGATTTCCTAAATACTGAAGTTTTACACAAAACCTTTCCCAGTCTAATGCGGATCCTTTGTGAGACGCTAGCTAGAATTTGTGGTCATGCCCTTAGCTTTTGTCCAAAAGACAGAGGAACTCTAATTGCTTCTTTTCTTAAAGATAATGACACATAGGATTTGCACATATTCAATCACTGGTTACAAGCCTTTCTTTAAGGAGGATATTTGACCACTTTGGGTATCACAGTAACAAAAGACCCCCACAAAACTTCCCTCCAGATTGTAGTAGGAAATGATAGGAGTGCTCACTACATGCCTGAATTCAGCTTTGGCATGGAAAAGCAAAGCATTTTAAAATGGCTTTTTGAAATTACTTTCCCAAGATCACACAGCACATCACTCGTGTAACCAAAATTAAGACTGAGAACAATTTTTTCTCTCCTAACCTTGTGGAGCATGCGCTTTTGCAGTAAATGGTGTGACTGTACAGCCTGCTTCACAGTTCAGAATGGTGTCATTTCGAGTGTTCTGACATAAATAGATTGGGGTTAGCTATATTTGCTACATTACTTCAAGAAATGTTACACACAAACCCTTTTCTCCGGTCTTAATTCACTAAAGAAAACATTATTACCAATTTATTATCAGGCATGATCCCAATGAGATAGAGCTTGTTATCTCATAGGAATGCATTTTTTTCTCAGAGATAACAGAAATCTCTGAGTTCCTATTGATAATGAGAAACAATCTTTAATTATCAATCTAAGTCTAATATTTTTTCACTCATTTTTCTTCTTCCCTTTGCTACGAAGTTGTTTTTAAATGTGTTAGTTTGAAAAGGTACCTCAGCAGATGTGAATTTGCCAAAAAAAAGTAAAAGATAAAGATCCCTAAGTTTGTTTTCACTTTCCAAGTTTTCCATATCAAGATTGCCATTATTTCTATGTTAAATATGGCTTCATTTGCAAAATTCTATTTTCTCAAATGTTGCAGAACTGCACAAATCTGAAGTGTTCTTCAGCTGCACAAATCACAGGAGTATCACGTGCCTTGAGTTCTAGTTCAAGTCTTACTCTCTGTGTCCTTTCCCAAGTATCCCTGTCACAGGACTAAAAAAGTCTGGTAAGTCAGGTGGGTTTTGTTTTATTTTCTACTTAACAGGTAAAACTAAGTGCACTGTGAAGCTCGTGGTTTTTATATGCATTTTCAGAGTTCTAGCACACTTCATATTCAAAGTCTTCCTTATGCTGTGGAGATATATATATATAAAATAGAATTTAGCAGGAGTGGCTCATAATACCAGCCATTTTAGTCAAGAGGCAGGAATGTGTGGAAATTTTACAGTTTTAATAGGCCATAACATCAGGAAGCACATACTGCCTTAGTTCCACTGGCTGCATTACAATGTTATCAATTCACACCTGCAAAGACTGTAGCCTTAATTACTAGCAAGTGAACGATGCGAGGAAACAAGACTGGCTAAAGAACTAGTGCTTCACTAATAGGGAAAGAAGTCTAATGAAAAATCAAGAAAGCTACAAATGCTTTGTTTCACTCTTGCATGTTCTAGCTTTAGTTATTTTTGTGCTCCCATTACACATTCTGGCCCTCTATACTGTTCAAAGTCATTAGCGATTAACTCTGAACCCACAAACACTGATTTAAAGTTGTCATCACTCAGCACCACAAGAAATGGTTCCAAGTGTCTACCTAATGAGTAATGTTCAAATATGCTTTCTGCATAATTGAAATGATACTTGCAGATCTGAAGAATTAATATAAACCTCCAGTATGAAACAGCTGCTGGTACCCATCAGTATCCCCTGGCATCCTCCCCATCTCACTGTATGTGTACTGTTGCCTTTGAACAAATCACTTACTGTTGTCTAGCAACAGAAGACCTTTAATAAACTAGAGCTAACAAGGACTAAGTACGCATGAATCCTTTATACCGTTTAAAATGGAGCTCAGGAAAACCAAAAAAGAAGTGCAGCATTAAATATGCTTTTCCCATCTTTCAAACTTACTCACTTGACTTCTCATAGCTCAGCAATCCCAGATCTCTAGCGGTAATTCTGAATATCTGTGACACGCACTTCTCTAAGTAAATCTTGATTCATGACTCCAAGACCAAACATATTGTGTGACTACCAAGAACTGCACCATTAACCCTTAAAGGTCCCTGGCCATAATCCATTTATAATGTGTTTCACTTATACCCAAAGAAAACACAAAATCTCCACAAGAAGATGCAGGCTTTGTTTCTCCTTAACTACTGCTACACTGAATATTTAAAGAAGTAAAATGTGGAACAATAAAGCCAGTATTCAATTGTTGTCTCTGACACAGAGATCTAGCTGGTTGCTTGCCAACTTGTTTGAATCACATGGCACTCTCTTAAATTATTTCATGTGTCCTAATTTTTGTTGGCCTTATTTACTGAGATAACACATTAATTTGGGTAGGGTCATTGCTCACCAGCTGTTCACACTGAGTCTAGCACAGCAGAGCCATAGCATTCTGAGGTACCACATATCATTATCTTACTCTGATACCGTATTTCCTGTGTGGGAGACTGTAAAAGCTATGACCATATTAGCTTAAAACCAGTATGTGCAACTTAACAAGCAATTTATCAGGCTTTTATGCACATTGACTACTATATCTTCTGGTCACTTTTATACCCTGCAGGTACCTTTTAAATTTTCTTTTCATTTCGTATTGGAACTTAGAGGCTCAACTGGACATAGCAAGTATAATACATCACTTGTAGATCACCTGGAGAACACAGTGGTTTGGTTACAAACACAAATCCTCCTGAGCTGGAGTAGTAACCACCATTTACTTTCCAAAGCACCACCTCAAGTAAATGGGGCATCTCTCTACATGTCAGAGCTAGGGCCACAGCTGAAGCAAGTCCTTAGCACCAGCAGATAGATTTGTTCAGACTTTAATTAAGGATCTCACTGATGACATTTATCAAATAATTTTCTTAGTGATACATTTTAAATTCAGACTGCATATCTGAAACTAATTTTGATGCACAATAATTGCAAGACTTTCTATAGTTTCCGTATTCCTCTCAAACACTGAAAATGTCAGACAAATGGAGAGTGAATGCTATGGTTATGAATAGAAATCTGAAAGGCTACATAATCAGCAGCCTTAATGATGACAACCATACCCTTTGGGAATCAAAACCAGAGCTCCTATACATACCCTTGTCACTTTTCCAAGCAAAAATCTGAGTCTGTGGTTTAAACAGCATCATTCCCTAGAGGATTCTTACATGAAACAGAGATCACGGGCATCCTAAAGGGAAAAGAGAACAGTGCAGTAACTGTCTTTGGTAATCACACACAGACTGATGCAGTAAGTAGATGCTGCTCACTCATTTACTTCACAGTAGAGGGTACTTGGGATTGACAGAGTACTGCAAGAATCTTGGCATTATATTGCCTCTTTGACGGCATGATATTCTCAATTGGTTTTACAGCTGAGGGAAAAAACTAGCAGAAAGCCTTAATTTTGCAGCTATGTGTATCATAGCAGAAAGTCAATTGCCATGGTAGAAGGTAAGTGTATGAATAGAAAGGCGTTGACAAAACAGCAAGGAACAGAGGAGGTGTCATGCCCCAAACAGTAATGCCTGAGCTCTGAAAGAAGCGTAAGAATGATGAAGCAATAGGGAATGACCTTTGGGAGAGGATCTGCATCTAACACAGCTTCTGCCTGTGGCCATACCAGTGACACAGAGCTGAGGTACAAGGGAAAGGAGGAGAATGCCTACATTCCTTTAGTGCAACAGTACAAAGGCTCCCCATGGTTTCTGAGCAAAGGAGATGTTGAGATGAGGAGGTCTGATACTAACTGCCATGAAAACTGGGAACTTCTGAAACACTGTCTGGCTCAGAGGCAGATCAGATTGCTATAGATCTACTAACTACTGTCTGCTTCCACTTCCACTTGGAGATATGTTGACACTTCAGACTGGGCAGAATATGGACCTAATGATATTTGAATTGTCAGTCTCCAGTTATCTTCTTTTCAATGTCCAAAAAGATGTAATGAAGAAAAGTAATAATCAGAGAAACATTCATAAATGAGTTCTCAAGACAAAGAAATAAGGATATAATTATACAGTGCCTAGCATATGTCATAAAATGTGTGTTCACAGAACACTTCCAACTTTAGCTTTTCTTAAGAGAAAAGGGAAAGTCAAAACAGGAAGTCTTCTCAAATACGCACTGTCCAATTCAAAGGTTCAAATAAGTGTACATAAAAAAATTCATGTATGCATAATAAACGCGTATCTTTTAATAGCTGCACATATTACTTCTATTTTAGTAAAATCTTAATATTTTTAATATGATGGTGAAAGCAGTGGCCTCATTACACTAGACAATATAAAGGGGAAAAAACAGTACGTGTTAGAATTTTCACAACACTGTGCATCAATTCCCTCACACTCCTTAAATCAATATGAGAACATTACTTGAATCCTGTGAGGAAAACTGTCTTTAGTTTCAAAACAAAATGCCTTCCTGAATGTATGTCACTGTAATATAATGCATGACTCTGCAGAAATGTTTGAATGAGCTCAGGTGCCAAAGCTAGCAACATTGCTCTCCATACAGATTAATTACCTCTGCTGAAAAGCTGGGAAAATATCTGGTTTGTCTAATATCAGCTAAATATGACAGGAGTCTTTAATATGTTAACTATTTCCAGATATATCAAGTGAAAACTCCAGGCACTGAGCAAGGAGAATATCATAAAGTACACAGGTGCCATCGCTTCATTGCAGTAATGAAGCAAATGATGTATGTAAAATGTAAAATTAATTTGTTTTAGCAGTAACATAGATTTCTTCGGAATTTGAGCTGTGCTGTATAAGCCAATAGAGCAATTCTAGTGTACAACAGCTTAAGGAGGAGGCCATACAAAAGTCTGCTACTTCAGAGGACATTTTGAAAGCCTATACACTATTAAGATCATAAACTAAAAGTAAAAATCTTTAAGAAAATCCAAAAAACAACATGGTCCTTTTGACAGTCCTGCTGACTGTGGCAGCTGAAGCTCTGCCCACACAATGAAAATAATAAACTTGTGCATCACTTTCAGATTCTGCACATTTTCAAATTGCTTAACATAATGGATGTGCCACTGACACAGTGAAAATGCCTTGAACAATGAAGGAAGAGTTACTGATGGTTTTTTGAATGATGAAAACTAACAGCAGCTAATGTATGAGGTGTAGAACTTCAATCTTTTCCCATGTACTTAGCAGAAAGCAAGGATAAGGAATTCCAAGAGCTACATCTTGGCCACTGAAACCCTAAGGGGCAGAAATATGAGCACTCAGTTCTGAGTAGGATAAAATATTTAACTGTGTTGGCTAATATTGATCAGTTAACAGCAAACCCCAAGCAGTTCTTCAAAGCTTACTCTTCTGATCATACATCACAGCAAACTAAGCTGTAGTATGCAGCATAGCTTGACAGTATTAGCCTGAGTTTTACAATTTACCTATTGATTAAGGGAATTAATCTGCCTAATATACTACATACATACACAGTATTGTCTATAAACTTTATGATAAAAGCAAATGTTAAAGACACTAAAACCTCAGCTGCAGAGGCAGCCATACATATTCTTTCTTTCTTTTTATTTTTTGGCAACAGTTTTCAATGGTTTTCAAGCACATACAATACAATAGGACAAATCTCAGCACTCACAAGGATCATTCCAAACGGCTGATGACATTCATCAACAAAAACTGACTTTTTTGGCACACAGGTTTGTAGGAGACACCTGTCAGTAAGCAATATAGATTTTGTTGGTAACACATGAGCAAGAAACCTTTCAGTATGGTCAAATAGGCAGAAGGTTCATTCTCTTTGAAATAAAAAAAATTAAGCAATAAAGGAGATGCTGCAATTGGGAGAGTGCTGGGTTCTTACTGCGAATTAATTCTACAGTATAGTACCTTGCAGACACTGAAGTATTTTTTGAAAGACAGCAGAAACCAGCAAAATTACATTGAGGAAAGGGCTGGGTGGAGAGAAGTTGCCCACTCATTATAGAGCAAGAAGCAACAATACTAAGATTTTTAGCAAAGCTGGAGCTTGGCATGCCAGGTCTTTAGTTGTCATTAGCCAAGACCTAGTTTCTTCTTGCCTTAAACTATACTGTAGCAATCTTGAGTTCTATGCTCTGAGCTACGTAAAGTTATAACAAGATACTACTATTGAGGGTTTAGGTTGTTTTTTTTTTTTTGCTGGAAGATACAGGTTATGATCTATATTTCCACTTTTCACATAAAGATGTATAGATAAAAAAAAAAAAAACCTCATCCCATTATCTGAGCAGAATGGTATGCACCTGGTGTTACACTGATTATTACACAGGCACATAACAGCACAAGATTCATGGTCCAAAAAGATAACAATCAAATAGAGAAATTAACAATACAGTTTGAGTATGTGGTAACTTACTCAGGTGTTGAGGCCAAATTGGAAGATACAGTCATGAAGTTACAAAGTTGTTTTGTTTTCAACACTATAATCTTCATCCTAAAGTCTGACATTCTTTTATGGCAGCTATCCAAAATGCTAGTTTTATTTCTGAGTACTGCACACATCTGGGATGATTGCTGGAACATATTGTCATGATTTGGGTGGAATGGGAGACAGAGGTTAGATCTGAAGGATTTGATTTAGAGACAAGTGAAAGGAATTTGGAGTAAACAACAGTTCAAGGATAATAATTCATGTTTCTTTGCAATACTGCTTAGACTTACTATGTTATAAACCATAATTTTGGTCATAATATTTCTGCTAATGTTAGGAAAGTGTTAAATTGCAATTTAATGTCATAAACTGAAGTAAATCATCTGACATAAAAAAATTCTCAAAGAATAATGCTACAGAAAATGGATCCTTTGAAATAAATTCCAGAGGAGTTTCATGCTTCACAACATCATGTCTGGCAATTTCTTTCTAGACATTTAACCATCTTCCTAATATGAGTCAGATCCTAACGTTCCTTTTGTGTTAGAAAATGTGCTTACAGGCTCCTTTTCCCCAAGTTAAACTCTCATTTTTTTTTCACATTTTGAAGTTAATTTCAAACCTTAGATTGATAAATGCCTCTGCACTAAGTCCGTAGAACGGCAATAACAAAGCCTACAATTACACCATGATTATTTGATCTCCTTATTTGCTAGAAAAACAGCAAATCTCAGCACATTTTTAAAGAAATTTGAAAAAGTCACAAATATAACTGAATAAACCTGAAAGCTGCTCAGCATTCATCACCATCCCCATCCTTTGATGTTTTCGTGCAAAGGTATAAAGTCTCATTTTTCAAAATCTTTCCCAGCACAGCAATGTCAACCATTCCTGCTGTAGCTCTTCTACTGCTTTTGCTGCTTTTTAAACTTACACAGAGGTTTTGGCACAAGGATCTTCACACATCATGTACACACAAGATTCCACTTCTGCTTTGTATTGTTCTGTTACGAAGTTGGTGCATAATTTACAAACTAACATTTTAAATCTAAATATTTGGAGAAACTGAAAATCTATCTTGGACTTGTCTGGGACAAACACATCAAATAATTACACATATGCCAAATAAAAACTGATATTTGATCAGCAAATAAATACTTCTGCACTTTCCTGTATCAAATATATACTTTCATTACAGATTTTTAAGAACTGCATTTATGATTTTATTTAAACATGCTTTTTTGAAAACGGGTTCATATTACGTACACAAAATCCAATTAGCATACATGGTGTCTCCTCAGCAATGTTTTGGCCATTGTGAGTTCAGTAAGCTCTATCTACATTCCTGGCAGACACTCTTCTTCCTTTGAAACCCAACACAAGAAGGGCAGAGGTAGCTTGATTCAGCTCTTTATTATGTAGTCATTTTTCCATTAGCTTGTTTTCCAAGGATTGCCAAATAGTAAGAATCATCGATGCAACCAACTTGGGTCAAACTGATTTGCTCCTACAGACTCCTATGAGCTATTCTACATCTCATTCCCAACTTTTTGACCCATATACTGGGATTTTATACTTTTTTAATCCAACACAGATGATCTGTACCTAGTATTAATCCAAAAATACAATCTCTCCCTTTCATTTTCATTTCTTCTCAAACAGCTCTGCAAAGGGAATATAAAGGGTTTCTAGCTGTGTAATTGTGAAGAATAATAGAGAGACTATAAAAACGTGACACAGATGAAAGGCACAGTAAAGTTACCCTTCTGGGTCCATTAGACAACATCCTAAACTATTTTAATCACAAAGTGGACTATTTGACTGGAATGTTAATAACAAATGTTTTAATGGATTGGGACATTTAAAATAACCTTAAAACTACAAATACATCTTTAATTCAAAAGACTGGCAGGAGATATTAAACAGTAGGTCATGTCTTTATGTGAAAGACTGAAGACAGTATAAAAACCCCTTACCATTGCCCATCTTTTTTCTGCAGGTTTCTGAATGTTTTGACTTTCTAATTGAAGATTATCTGTGCCCACAGTTAGTATGTAGTGATTTTTTAATTTTGAACCAGTACAAAAACCAATGAACTACAAACATATCTGTAGCGAATACTAAGAAGCCTTGATTAAGCAGCTGGAGATGGGCTGCATTAGCTTTAGGTAGGGTTACAAGGACTCCTACTCTGCATATAGCAGTGTCCAGGGTAATGTCAGAGCATGTTGGTTCCTGTACTTGGAAATAATTATCAATGTTCTAAAGGACTATGTCCATGAAGTCCAAATTCCTTGCTTTTTTTAAATGAGTATTTCTATACAGGAGCACTCCTTTTTCCTGCCCTACAGCTCTGCTACAAAATTATTCTAGACTGATATCTGTACAAGATTTTAGTCTTCCACAACACGCAGATTTGGTCTTTGGCATGTCATGAAGGATAAGATGCTTCAGGCATTGGTAACAAGTGAAGAAATTTTTCACTTCTGTTACCAGAATGCATCAAAGCCCAAATCACAAGCACTAATATTAGCAGTGTCCACGTTAAGGTGGAATAGAACTAAAAACAACCTACAACATAGATCAGGAAAAGCTATGTTGTATAAATGGAGCTACATCAACATCCAGGAGCCTAACATCTCATAGTGTAATATGCCACAACCTTTCTACCTTTCACAGTAGATACAACTACAAAACAAATCAGTTTATCCATGTTACAATGCAATAACATCGTAAGATATTTATAGAGCATAAGAAACTATTATGCAAGTCCATTCTCAGCAGCCTCACCAGACTGGCCATCAGGGAGCAAGAAGTGTAATTAGACAGCTCAGCTGGGGATACTGACATTAGTGGTAAACCACTAACTGACAAGCTAGGACAGAGTGATGTCACTGGCTCAACTCTGAAAGAAAAAGCTGGTAATTTCAAGTGAAATAATTTCAACTGAAATTTACCTCTGCCATACCTGCACTAACCACATTTAGTGCCAGTGGTGCAGCAGTACCGATGTGGTACCATCGGAAAATTGTTACTGTGGTTCAAATACATCGATTCAGTCGCTGCTGAACAGCCCCATGGAGGTGAAGTGGCTTTTAATATGGTGGCTGACTGACCACCAGGATGGTGATCACTCAGCAAATAGCCTGGCGCCCATTTAAAATGTGGGGTTTTTGAGGACTGTATTAGTTTAGCAAATAAATGTTGTTTAGAAATGTGGTTTAGAAAGCTCTTATTTGGAGGTTATCTTAACTTAGGAATTCTCTCCATTGCTACCTCCTTGCTGGAGGGACACGGGTTTACAGTTACAGAGAAGAAATCTTTCACAACACCTGGTGCTTGAAAATGCCACCTCAAAAATGTCTTCTGAATCTCAGAATCTCAGTGACAAACAAACACTTGAAATTCTCAAACAAGTTACCTGAATTTTCTCAGAAGAAATTTACCCCATTTCTTCACAGTAACAGTGAAACATTCACATAAAGGAAGAAAGCTCTTCACAAAAAGAAATTATAAATACTCTAAAGAAATTTAACCTATCAAATGCTGCAAAATCACAACTCTGCTGAAAGAGTCCTTTTATATGCACAGCGTATAAATACAGCCACAGAACAGTTTGCCTGCACATACTTGAGTTGACTGTCACTGGTAAAATACAAGTGCTCAGTGTTTGTCAGATTCAAAATATCAAAGAAGCTTCTAACAAAACCATGTGTATTACAAGATAACAAACAATTAACTTCTCTATGTCAAAACAGGAAGCAATTATAAAGGAAAAATTGCATACTATTTTGTAAGTGGTCGTTGCAATCTCTGACATGTTATCTGTTGTAACAATGACACCTTTCACATGTATCGGAGTAAACTCTAATGTGCTTTCAGCTCCTTACATAAGATATTAATAATACAAGTGAAAGCTTTGGTACTTCTATTTTTCAAACAAAGCTGTCGGCTTTTTGACAGTTTTATGCAATTCTGGATCATATATCTAACCTAAAGATTTTAACATGACTGTTCTGTATCTTTGTGGACTCAGATACCATGTTATGGGTTCAAAGTAAAGGAATTTGAATTTGCCATTAATTCTCTCCTTCAAAAAAAAAACAAACCAAGAAACCAAACCTACTTACTCTTCATTGTGTCTGAATCAACACTTTGTAATAGACTACAGTTATTATGAATAAAATGGATATTATGAATGGATAGGGCTCAGAAAAGGAACTGTAAGCAAATTTCTACCGGGAAGCAGTATGAGTTTTCATTCATAGTAAAACACATAAGGGGAGAAATAACTCTTCACAAAAAGAAATTGTAAATACTCTAAAGAAATTTAACCTATCAAATGCTGCAAAATCACAGCTTTGTTGAAAGAGTCCTTTTATATGCACAGCATATAAATACGTGCTTAGGACATATGCATAGGGAGGAGATGAGCCATGAAGACTCAGACCTACTTAAAAATAAGAGCGCAGGTCTCCGTGTTTCTATGTGAGGTTTAATTTTGAAGAAAAATATTCCAGATCTCTTTCTTAATACCTGTTGGCACAGATTGAAGCCGAGGTGGCTGGAAGCCAGCTCTACCTCAGCTAGGGATTCCCTCTTTCAGGAGAAGTTTCAGCTGCCAACTCAGGAAAGCTTTAAACATCCTTTGACCGGTAGGAAGCCAGCACAGTCCAGGGTATGGCTTCGTATCTTTTTTCCAACCAAGTCAATTTTATGTCAGTTAGTACATGTAGAAGAACTTTGCCAAAAAAAAGCAGGCTTGTAAAAGATTGAGTCCCAAAATCAGTAATTTATCTGAAGCTTAATTTTCCACTGATTCAATATAAGCAGAAATGTTATTGTTTGGCTTTTAATTCATTTTACAGTGACCTTGTGAAAATGTAGGTGATGGTAAGAAAGGAATAAGCAAACTTAGAGATTCTATTTCTTTTAATAGACTTTCTTATTTTTTGTCTCCTCAATTCATACTTTGCTCTTTGTTTGCCCTCACATGCCATTCTTTCCATATTGAATTTTGTATTCTATGCTTTTTCGCAGTCTCTCAAATCAACAGGTGCCTAGTAAGGCTAGAATAAAGGAGTAAAATGGAATACACAATGTCCAAATAAATCCACTGCAACTCAGATATTCTCTAGTCCAGAAGAAAATGTGCCTAAGCTCTTCTAAAGCATCAGAAAGCCATGTCTCCAGGGAAGACCTAAAGGATTCTGATGATTCGTCCACAAGTGGATTTCTCTAATTATGATGATAGTCTATGTATTTGCTGGTTTTACTGCAGCATAAATTTGTGAACAACAAAAGGATCCTCTCGCATACTGGGGATAAAAAAAACTTGCGGAGGTAAGAGAAAGAACTTAAAATCCCAAACAAAATTTTATTCTTCTAAAATAGACCATACACAAGATTCGCAGAAAATCCCAGCTGTATTTAGTACAACTGGGATTTCTCTTTTGACCTTATCTGATCTATAAAGAACCTTACTTTATTATAAGGAATAAAAAAGATAGAAATAAGCTTGTATTGGGTTGACCAAGTCTTAAATGTCATGGTAAAATTGAGGAGAAGCCCCTAGGAGATTTTTGGCAGCTATACTGAGCCTTCTGTTGCTGTCAAAAGACTGTATGCAGATAAATACATACATCATAAAGTTGCAAATAACCGGGGAACTGGAAGAGAAGACATATGAACTCTGGAGTGAAATGGACTTAAACCCAACAGCCAGTACAGTGTTGCTCTTTTCCAGAAAATCAAAAATGTCATCTGCCAAAGCTTTATGATTGTACTTCAAATATATTATTCTTTATTACCCAACATTAGAAGTGTATACCATATGTTGCACAAAAAAAATCAGAGGGACTGACTTTTAGCTTCATTCTTCAAATAATGAGAGCAATCTAAAAATGCATATGCTACCAGGTACAATCCTTATTTTGTGGTTTACAAGCAGGTCATCTGACCAGTTCTTAGAAACCCCACTGCAGCCTCACTGAAGAGAAGTTGATAAAAATGAAGAGCTGACTTTTGAATTTTACAATCAAACAGAAGGAACTACAGAATAGGTGATTTATTTATATATGCCTATTCTTTTTTGTCTTGTCCACGGCACTTTTTGCCTGTTGCAATCACAAAGGGAGCAACATAACAGATGCAACTAAAAAGAATGCAATATAATTTATAAGCAATTCTCCTTCATCTTCAGTTCTCTCATGCATTGTGTTAAGAAACAGGTCAAATAAATATATAACCAGTGTGCTTAAGCAGTGGCATGAAAGTTCAAATGATAACCAGCTCTCAGCAGGAATAAAATAAAAAATGGACTGGGAATTTTATTTTTAATGATGTTTTCCTATATGCAATTTTCCTGCAAAATTATCTGTCGCAAAGGAATATGTTTCATTTAGGAAGCCTACAATTTATTGTTTCTGCTAAAAAAAACTACAAGAAAACATCACAAACATGTCCCAACTCATAATAAACAAACCCAGAAATGAATCCACCCACCCAATGGCAGGGATGAATTTGAATTTTCCTTCTCAGTCCTCACTGCTATAGATAAAGTTGCTCTTTGCAATCCTTTGCACTGCATTTGTTCATTGTATTCTACAATTCAGTAGCTAAAATGCCATATGATTTATGCATTTTAACGCCAAACTTGAATGTGTGCTTTTCAAAGCTCCAGTCTCGTGAGGGCTCAGTTCTCACACAGATTTAGGTTATTTTCTGCAGTTCTACCATTACAGTATAGAAATAAAAATTATCATAAATAATAATCAATCTTTAAGTTTACATTCTATCTGTAAAGATCATGAGCCCTACAGCTGCTGTGCTAGGCATATTAAAGTAGCTTTTGGCAAGAGAAGAATGCTATTTGGTATACAGCATGACACTGTATATTGAAAAAGGATCCTATCTGGTAAAATCTGTTTGATTAAGAAGATTTCTCTTCTAATGGATTTTTTAGACAAAACTTAGATCCTTTTGCAAAAACTAAAACACATTTTTTCACTCTGGGAAATTCCAACCTACTTTGCTAGGATTTCATCTGAGGGAGGAATGGGTTAAAAGCCAAACAATGGCATGGGCATTTATCCCACAATGTAGTTTCTTTCATAAGAACCATATAATGAAGCCTCTGGGTGGGATTCTCATTTGCTGCTCCTGCTTCCTAGAAGCTGCACAGTTCAGTCCCTTCCCCCTTCATATACACATTCAAATTGCTTTGGCAATACAAAATAAAAAGGCAAAACCTGAGGATTTGTACAATTAGAGGTTGCAACATGTGATGTCATTGACATGGGAGCAGAAATTTCTTTATCAGAATTTATGTAACAAGAAAACTATTGAAATAGTTTATTATTTCTGATGCTTCAGATCAACATTCAAAGCAGCAGGAAGAACACAGCATGGCACTGTACACTTGCTTTCTACCTAAAGAAAGAGTATGTGTAAAAACGATGCTTTATTGTGATGTCTCATTTGTGCCAAACACCTGTTCTATGCTTGGCAAACCAACTTCTACCTAAAGCTGTTTGACTTCAGCTCAAAACTTGCCCATCCTTCAACAGAAGACATGTTTATACAAACACATATTGTCCTAGGAAAACTGTTACCTATATCCAAGTTTACAAAGTAAAGACAGTATATATAAGCATTCAATGCATGCATTTGAGAAGAGCAAAATCCAAAAGAAATGTTGCTGTTGCATATATTCTCTGTTCCCTAGCATAAGCAATTACCTTCGAGTTAACAACCCTTGAGACCCTGGAGATTCCAAATATGGCTTTATACATATTGAGATATATCTCATATATGCAGGTCTGATTCAAGTCCAGATATTAAGTCAAAAAATCAAAATAGTTCTGTTAGAGATTTTTAAGTAGTAAAGGCTAGCAGCTAAATGCAGGTGTGACTGCATGTTCCAAAGGTCAGGGAGGGTTTGATTTTAAGGCTCAGCACATAGAAATACACATGGCATACATAAATAAGATACTGCCTAACAATATCTGTGGCATTGAACAGTTATCACAGTAGAGACAGTGGTAACCAGTGAAGCTTGAAAGGTCTGCTGTATAACCAGAAAACCTAGATGCCAGAAGATCAAGTTTAGCTGTCACAACAGTTCCTGTTTTTCTGAATGTCTACGAATGTGTGGCCTAGCCTATAGCTAAGCTGTTTATTATATCTTAGCTCTCAAACAGGAAGGAAATGTTTAGATATAGCTTGTGAATTAAGCTGTGTGCTTGCTGCTGGTGAAGAGCAAAACTTAGAGCTCACTTAAAATCTTAAAGTGTACATACTTTTCTGTCCATATGCAAGTAACAAATCCACTGGTTAATACATAAGTATAACTGCAGTAGCAATGCATATATGACATACAATTTCCAGATATCATATGAAAAAATTCCCAGAGATAACTGTGTTCAATTCCTCAAGCATTTTAAGACTGCAGAAGTTGCAGTTTTGTTGAACTGAATTGCTTAAAAATATAAAAATAGGAAAGAATCATGAACTGTAACCAGAAAAGATGCCACATGCACATTCAACCCATATCAAATGTCAGAATTAGATCTATGCATAAATCTTATATGCAAGTGAGTAATTTCACAGATTCTGTGTATTCCTAGTCTCATTTTTAATTTGCCTTGTTCAAAATAAAATTATCAATCATGAGACCTGTAGCATATTTTATGGAATTATTTGATCTTTTCCATTAGAAATACAATTAAAGCATGTCACTTCCATACACACTGCATATGTATGCACAGGCATGATCTATTGGTATAATCACAACTTTCTGACTTTGGTGAAATTGCAAAGCTTCATCAGAAAGGAAGATACAGAGAACCCTGGCAGATTTCAGATCTTTAGGGGGTCATTTATTGTTGTAATAAATTTCATTTTTCCATTTGAAGGGTAGAGCCTAAACACAGTAATAGAGTAATATTGAGGTATTTATTTTACCTTGTTTTTCTTCAGCTAGCAGGGGAGTGTTTTTCAGCTTGGCAGGCAGCCAGCCATTTCCCAGTAAATAATGTGAACCCTGTCCTGCAGTGTAAAGCTGTACATCTTTTCAAAAATATTCAGTCCCCTGCTAGAGTCCAAGGAGTCTTTGCTTACAAAGTGTGTCTGCAGAAGCTTCTACAGCAAGCAATTTGGCAGAGATCTCTAAACTATATAAAGTTCTTTCTCCCTCTGTCAATTTTTCCCTGCTGAAATGACTTTATGTATTCATACTCCTTAGGAGGCTTTTCCTCAACACTGGAGATAGGAAAAAAACCAACTTTTATAGTCTAGCTAAGGTGTCTAAAGCTCTGTCTTCCACCCAAACCCTAAAAAAATCTGTTCAGTAATGTGCAGTGCCAGATCCAGTACTCTATCAAAGCAGACATGCAATGCATGCAATTGCTTAGACAGCATCATTGGCAGGGCTCCACTGTAACTATGTATACTTGAAGTGCATAATAAGTGCACTGTGTATTTCAAATTAAGAAAGTAGGCTTAGTTGCCAGTAGCTGGTGTAAACAGCCTCTTAAAACGGTAATTTTTGTATATGTATCATTCAGCTCAGTCAGGCTGTCAGCTGACAAAGGCAGGATCACTGTGCTTAGAAGCCGTAGAAGGTACAAAGCCAGTCCCATTCTTACCTGAAGTAAAGGCAGTCAGTACAAGTGAATGCATCCAGGCAAGTGTATCTTGATGAATTGGACTAACAGGGAAACTCCTCATTACAAAGGGATCATAACTAAAAATAAATCTATTTTATGTTAAATGGAGAAACCAATACAATAAGTTTTGCTTTTGCACATGTGGAAAGTCAGAAAAGAGAAGTAATTTGTGAGTGTGTGAGTAGCAAAAGGAACTTCATGACTGTGATGCTTGCGTCAGCACAGTAGCCTGCCTTTATGTGCAACACATCAAAAAGGAAACCTAACTTGTGGAAAGAGATAATAAGGCTTTTTTACCTCTGTGTGTCATCTGGCATGTCAAGAAAGGAAAAGATTTACAGCCACTGTTAACCATGTTCCTTGTAGCCACCCTAACAGCACGCCTCCAGCACGCCTTCTGCAGCCATCACTCCAGCACTGCCCTTCTGCACGTGCTCACTCACGCAACCAGCAGCACAGTTCAGGCTTTAAAAGCCGTAACAAAGCTCAACTGTTCAGTGGGAGGATTGGATGCTTACACAGAACTGAACACAGAACACATTAATTTATCAATGGTTGCAAAGCTCTTTGAAACAGAAAAGTGCTCTAGAAGCTACAGGATGCTATTGCTGAACACTTCCCTGTTAGCATAGGAATTATAATGCATTTCCCTTAAGGTTCCAAGTAAGAGCATAGGAAATGTGAGACTGCAGTTACCACTTACTACAGCTATCAAAGAAAAAGAAAAATCACTCAGTTCTGA
This sequence comes from Forpus xanthops, assembly GCA_032466535.1. Lineage (NCBI taxonomy): Eukaryota > Metazoa > Chordata > Aves > Psittaciformes > Psittacidae > Forpus > Forpus xanthops. The sequence goes on from JASSUY010007426.1 coordinate 25,677, forward strand.
TAGGTGTCTTTACACAGAAAGACAAATCTTGGAGTCAAATACACAACTGTCTTATATTCTGAAATTTAGACAGCCATACTTTATGTACTTGTTATACCTTTTGCTGCTACTGTTGTGTTGTTTTTTTTTTTTCCCCTTCTCTTAACAGATACAGTTGTTTGCCAGCAGAAGACATGACCAGTGAGGTAAGAACAGAACATTTAACTTACCATCTCTTGGCATTTTCAGTGGTTAGCAGCATCCATCCATCCACTGCTTTTTCTCAGTAATGTCAGCACCTAAAGAGACATTCCGAGAGGCTTCAGTTCTTCAGCTTCTGAGATAAATTTGTTTGTTTAGGTAAATATACTACAATGTCTAAACCTAGGCTAAGTCTTGCAAGATTTGAAATGGCACATTCATTTTCCTAACAGTTCCTGAGTCATGACTGGCACATAACCAAAATAAAACAAACTCCAGCTTTTGACAGTTTATAAAAAGTGGCAATATTCCCACAAATCTGCTTTGTCTTTATAACAAAGCAATTTCTTTATGACTAAGGCTCCAAGGTATGTTTCTGATTAGTTCATTCAATCCAGAGTGGGTTTTTTTTTTTTTTTTTCCCCTGGGACCTTAATATATTTCACATGGAAAAAGAGAAGCGGGTGTGTTTAAAAATCAAACTTTGCACTCACATGCTGAGCTCCACTTTCATGGTTTTGGCTGGTTCACTTAAGAGAATAGCCTGCTGCAAGATCTGGAACTAAATCAGTGACCCAAGTCTGCACTATGTGGATCTTAGGGTTAGCTTTTGCGTTCACGCTATTTAATTACTGATGCTATTAATGTAACTTGATATATCTTTATTTGGAAAAGGGCAGTTGGCAAGCACAATCAGATGTGTTGAACTGATTAAGGTTAATGGATCTTCTAAGACATTAGGGATTTAAAATATTTGATTATTCCAGCTAATGCATATCCATGTTTTTAACAAAAAAAGCATTAGCCTAATAGAGTGTATTTTGCTCAACTTTGTGTAAAGAAAAGTTGTAAGAAGAAAGTTACAGGGTAATCATATGTAACACACATGCACACAATCTCTTGCTGGATGTGATTTGAAAGCACCTACCAAACCCAACATTCTTAATGCAAATACATAGTGTGGGAATGGCCAGAGATGTTATTTTCTGATCCTCTGAGGTGAATACCTGCTGCACATGGAAACCACACCAACATATTTTTTAATAGTTTTCTTGGAGATACCAGACTCTAGTGTCTTTCAACTATTATAATTAAGCACTACAATATTTCAGAAAACAAAAAGCTTTTCAGGAATAGTTGTCTTTATCGTCAGCTCTGTGGAAAACTGTTCATTCTCCCCGAATCTGGTCTCCTGAACTGTAATTGCTTGCAGCTTTACCTCTGCACACACTGCTAATGCACTGCCTCACCGATTAGACAAATAGAGACTTTTATACAGGATCTTTGATGGTTTTAAAATGTTTGCTATGATATTTGACAAAAATACTGTCTAGCTGTTAAACCTCATTTAGGCAATATAGACCTACAATTACATTCTGCTTAGAATAAAGCAGAAAATACTGTATTCATAGAATAATAGAGTGGTCTGGCTTGGAAGGGACCTCAAAGACCATGTAATTCCAACTGCTCTGCCATGGGCAGGGACACCTTCCACTAGATCAGGTTGCTCGAAAGCACCTGGCCTTGAATACTTCTGGGTTTGGGGGAGACACAGCTTCTTGGGGCAACTGGTACCAGCACGTCACCACCCTCACAGTAAAAAATTTTCCTTATATCTAAATGCACCCTCAGTTAGTTTAAAGCTATTCCCCTCCCCTCACCCACACCCCCAACCACCATCTCCATCCTATGTCTGCAAGTCGTTGTGAAAAGTCTTTCACTGGATTTCTTATTGGCCCCTTTAGGCACTGGAACCTGCTTTAAAATCTCCCCAGAGCCTTCTCTTTTCCAGACTGAACAAACCCAGCTCTCTCAGGACTGCAGGGGGGAGGCTTTCCCAGAGCCCAGTAGATGGGGAAAATCCCCTCCCTTGACCTTCTGGTCACGTTGCTGGTGATGCAGCCCAGAATATGGTTTGCTTTCTGGGTTGCAAGTGCACATTGCTGGATGTTACGATGATTAGATCCTTATATTTAAAGAGGTTACTTACTAGTTCATTTGTTGCAGATAAATAAATTCCAAAAATGTTATTACTAATAAAGCGCACTTCTTCAAGTATGACTATCCCCGATGTCACAGATGAAAAGAATGGTTCACAAAAGTGTTCAATGAATTCCCAAGGTCACATGCTAAGACAGTAGGAAGTAAAACTATAGAAGAAAATCCCTTAAGTAATGGAATGTTGCTGATCTGTTTGAACCTTGCTCTAATCGCACCCATGACATACGCAATACTGAGGATACATGCATGCAGAATTTGTCATATTTTAACCTATACAAATAAGTAATTAGAACTGCAATGAAGCAGGGGAAAGGATACTTGTTTTAAAAAAGGTAAGTAACTGCCTTTGTAGTAATAATTTTGCTCATAAAATTAAAGACTTCATAGAGAAACATTATTTTGAGGCTTAAGGCATAGGTTTTTGTATTTTACAACAGTGTTTATCACAGCAGTGAACTGAGACACCAGTTACTTGCACATGCTTTTGGATTCTGCCAAGATTTCTTGTACAAGTAAGTTACTTGTATTTTCAGTGTTACAGAGGCCAGTTGTTCGTATGTGGATTTTTGTATTTCCAACCATTCTTTGACTTCTATATATGATGATGGGTGAAGCACTAAAATGAAGAGCATCTTTTTATGCAAATATTTGGCACCTGGAACAATTGATTTAACATGCTAGATGGAATTTCTATGTATTAATAAAATCCATAATAGTAATAACATTCTTAGAGCACCGAGACAAAACCTTGCAGTAATGCTAGAAACAATATCTCACAAAATTATTGCGACGAGTCTTGATTAGAATGTATATGGGAATAACTTTGGATTGAGAATAGCTTTGTAAGATTAATGCAAGATTCACTAGTTAATTTGTCATTTTAGTAATTATGACTACATAAAAACCATTCCTTAAAAATATCTTGCAATGACAAATTCTTCCTTCAGAATTATAGGCATTCCACAAGAATACAGAAGGGCAAAATTTCAACCATCATAAGTCTTACAAGAAAAATCCAAATAATTTCAGTATTTTGGAAACTTTTTTGTAAGAGTAAGACAAATCTCAGCAGTGTTGAGACCCTTTCATGCAAAGATAAAGCCTTCCTAGTGGGTAAGGGATGCATCTCATCTTCGAAAGTGTCTATTTGGAATAACAGGCTATCATTTACAAGCCATTTTGTGACAGCATTGGTATGGAACACAGGTGGTTGTCTTTATTCCCAGAAATCATATTTTTTAATAATAAAGGGACCTATAATTAATTTACTCCCAAGATTATCCAGCTACAGATCAAACACATGTCAGTGAGGAAAGACAACCTTAAAATCTGCATAACAATATATCTAAAATCCTGCAAGTCCTGCATATTGTATCTGCTTTGTACTCTGGTTTTAAACCCATAATTTAATGACACTGCTCTGGTGAGAAATAAGAATCTGATGGTTTCAAAAAATGACAGAAATTCGTTTAGAACTTGCATTAACACACACAACAAATGTACTTCTTTTTCTTTCCACAGAAAACTCTGCTCATGCTTTTTTAATTTAAAAAGAGAAGTAAAACAGGACCTATGGCTCTGGTTTTGGGAAATTTTATGTTTGCACTGCAAATATCTGAACTACCATCATGATGTGGAGATAGGGACCCAGAGTAAGGGACCCTCCGCATAGACTGTCCTCATGTTTGTGTAAAACCCTTCAAATTATGAACATGAAAGGCTAAAACTCAGAAACATTACACAGTGAGAGAGACTTTTACTGTTTTGGATCGGCTTCTCCACAGGAGATGTCTAAGAAGCCTAAAAGCAGCAGATTTTAGCCCTGGTTTATGCCCACTGAGGCAGGATGAGGCCCATTTCTCCGTGTAATACCACCGCCCGCCTCCTGAAACACCATGCGGAGAACCCCCTTTATTAAGTGGGAAGTACGCAAGTTTTATCAGGCCAAGACTTTATCCCCACTCACCTGAGGAGGATTAGACCCCATATGCTCCCCATTCCCGTCCTTTCCCGCTTCGCTGCCCACCTGGCGCTCCTAACGCGGGGCTGCCCGGGGCGGTGCCCGCCGCTCTTCGGGCACCCCAAGCCGAGCTGCTCCTCCCTCGCCCCACGGCGGCCCGGGGGGAGCTGCGGTGCAGAGCAGGGGACGAGCAGAGTGTGGAGACGAGAGCGTTGAGGCGAGGGGCGCCAGCCCTGAGGGGGCGGTGATCCTGAGGTAAATGGGGGCGGGAATGGCCGCAGCTCTTCGGGGAACGGAGGGCAAACAGCTCCTGGGGTGGGGGTAAAGCTTCCTCCTGGTTCCCCCATCCCCAGCGGGGTGCTTGGGCGGGAGCCCCCCGGCGAGGGAGGTGGCAGCGCTTTGGAGGAGGTGCCTCGCAACAGATGGTTAAAGCGGGCTCCTCGCCGCGGCCCGCATTGGCCGGCGGCGCGAGGAAGGGCGGGAGGGAGTCGGCCCCGCGCAGGGAAGGCGACGGCAGCGGCCGGAGCTGCGCGGCCCCGCGGCAGGGAGCGGAGCTCAGCGCCTCAGCTCTCTGGCTGCCCGTGCGGTGCTGAGGTGACCGGCTTCTCGCCGCCGAGGTCGCCACCGTCTCCGGGCCACCTGTGAGTTTTCCGCCCGGCGGGTGCTGTAAGTAATACCGCCTCCGAGCGCGGCCGGGCTGGGGCCGCCGGGAGGGCTCTGGCGGTGGGGGCGGGAGGCCCGGAGGGGTCGACTCCCCGCCGGGGCTTGCGCTTGGGGTGGGCGAGCAGGAGCCGCCGGCTGCTTCTCCGGTTCAACCCGTACTGTACGAGACGGGGAAGGTGTGGGGGGAGACTCTCCCTCAGGCGGGAGGTTGAATCACTGTTGGGGAGATTTTTATCACCTGTGAGGCAGCCCCCACTCCCTGACATCCTCTTCCTTCTCCCCCTTTCTGTCTTGCCGCTGTAGGCGCTTGCAGTGAGTAGTTACCGGTGTTTCGTCCTTGGCGCTTTGAGGAGCGGGTGGCTCTCAGGTAGGGAGCCGGGATGCGGGGGAAGTGACTCGCCCAAGGTCACGCCGCGAGGCAGTGCCTGAGCTGGGAGATAACGTGCGCTGTGCTGAAAACTTGCGGTTCCTGCTCCTGTGCTGTTCAGTAGCACTGCCAGGTTGCAGGGCTCCAGGCATAGACGTGGTAGAGTTGTAGGTAGGTCTCTAATTAGTTCGTTGGGTTTTTTTTGTTCTTCTTGTTCTCCTTTTAAAGCATCGTGTATGGATGTGCAACCGTGCAGAGGTGCAGAGTTTGTGTCATCGCCTTTGCTTTCTCCAACCTGTGAGAGTGTGAATGAACGTGTAAATGCTTTTCTGTGGCCAACGTTAAATTTAGTAGGCTGCAAACAGAAACTGTTGGTGAAAATATGATGGTTTTTCTTCAGCTTTGCCCTGGTGAAAGTAATGTTTTCGCTATTTACAGTGAATGTCTTATCCATCAGACAGTAGTTGTGAAACACCACTTAGTTGGACAGGTGTCAGCTGCACTTAGAAATTAATCTGCAGTGCAATGACTTATGCTTAGTGCATGTTGAAGGTGTAAAGTGTGGTGGGCCATGCTTTAAGAGTTTACACACTGGAATATAATGCGTTTAAGAGTTCTCTAAAAGATGCAACTAGAGTAATTGTTTTAGTGCTAGCTATGTGCATAACAGTTCTCACTCTTTTCCTCTCCAAATGTAATTTTAATGAGTTTACGGGATGATATTTTGATGTAGTTTGTCCCAACTAGTCTGTGTTTCTCTTGAGTCTCTCATTATGTGGGAGTAAAACTGACACATGTAAGGATTTTGTTTTGATTAACCATATGAAAGTCCTCCAAGTTAATCCTCTTAATAGAATTTGATCGATTCTTGCCTTTCATAATGTGTCCTGCAGCAGTGAAACTTAAAAATTTTACACGTGTTGCTCAAAAACTTAACCAACCTGGTGTTTTCTCAATTGTAACTTAACTGTCTGGTTTTGAGGGGTGCAGAAGTGGAATATGGGAGAGGTTTAGGAAAACACTTAAAATATTAGTGTAAATAGGATGGCTTTTTTTTTTTTTTAAATCTGTATTGGGGAGTTCAGATGAACTCTAGGATCTCTTCAGTACAGATCATGGAGTTCAGGGAAAGGTTCCTGGCGTCATGGGGTTTGACTGTTATAGCTGTTCTGTAGTTAGAATATGGAGGGGATTGTATGCGTTCATTTTATTTCATTCAGAAAATACAGTGTTATGATCAAAGTATTTAATGTATTCCCAATTTCCTGCCCCCTCCCCCCCCCCCCGTTGC
>JASSUY010007428.1:0-14745 GCA_032466535.1 Forpus xanthops
TCTTCAGAAATTCTGATAATATGTAAACACAAATACATTCAAAAATATAAATGTTGCATATTCCCATACAAATAGGGCACCTTTTCTAAAAGAAGGCAAAAGACTTTATACAGCATCATTTCTTGTCTTGTTTTCAGATGAACAGAATGAGTGCTACGAGTGGCTTTGAAATGGAATCAAATATTTCATCAAATATTTGATTTAAATATTGAATCGAATCAAATCAAAATTGTGGAAGGGACTTTGTGTTCAGTGGGAACTTCCACATATACTCAGTCTAATTTATTTCTCAATAGTTTCCTGTATATACAAGACTAGTTAGAACAAAACTCTTGGGGAACCAAAGCTCAGGGAGATCCTATGACTGCTAAAGAATGATGGTCTTAATTTTGAGAACATCTTTCTGTAAGAGGATAAAAGGTACTCCAGCAAAATGCTGGGTTTACAGATACATTTGGCACCATAAATTTTGTGGTCCATTTAAGTAATTCTCCATGCAGTATTTCTTGCATCACTTTGTTTCTATAATGTTGACTTTACTGTATTTTTCATTATATCTGTACAAATAGTAATTTGAAAGTTTATATAAATACACAAAAGATGTGTGGATTGCTTGTTATGAACACAAAAGAATATTTGAAGTAATCTTATTTTCAGGATCAATATGGAAATTACGTTATTCAACATGTACTGGAGCACGGCCGTCCTGAAGACAAGAGTAAAATAGTTTCAGAAATAAGAGGAAAAGTTCTAGCTCTGAGTCAGCACAAATTTGCCAGGTATTGCCAGCCTTCATTTCTTAAAGGTTCATTAACTTCTAAAGCTGTAGTGTTGAATTTGTTGTGTTACAAAAAGGAGTTGGGTTTTTTTCAGTCATGTAACTTCCCTCCTGAAATTTCATATTCTCATAGAGATGAATGTTAGCAGTATGTTCGTATTAGATTTGGGGAGGGAAAGTGCTGTTCTGTAGCAAAACAGAGAAAATTCCATGCATTTAATAGGATGGTTTTTGTTCGCTTTGTACAAGTGCAGGGAATGGGTTCCAAGTCTTCACGTGAAGATCCCCAGAGACAGGTGAAAAGCCTTCCTAGAACTTGCTTGGTATGCTGGGACTTCCTTGATAAGCTTGTTGGATAAGCTGGGAAAGTCTTACCAGTCCAGCCATGCAATTCGCAAGTATAAAAAGATTGACTTAGAAAGTGGTGATTCAGCCTGACAAGGATATTATGCATTAGGAAGTCCTAAAGATTACTGTAGGAGTCCTGAACTACTCTGAAATCAGAACCTAAAATTTATCCTGCAGTGTTTTTTTTTTTTCCCTAAACACAGATACATGTCTTTAGGTAAGGAAACTACACCCCAGCATTCATTGGGATGATTTAGTGAGACTCACCTTGTCAGCAACATGAAGTAGGCACTGTGATGTTATGGGGGTGTTTTGTTGTTTTTTTAAATCAGTTGTATGCAAACTGGATTTTAGTTTTCTTTGCCTAAATAGAACTGCTCAGAATCCTCTCCTTGGAACTTGTGTAATTTCTGAAGCACAAACACAGGACCAGAATCACTTTGCTGTGTGATGAGCAGTGATGGCCTTTCCAGCTCTTGAAATATAGGAGAGACCTTCTCTACACAAAGTAATATTTGCAGTATCTGATACAGGCACACTCCTGAAAAATGCCTTTATTCAAAAAGCGGGAAGCCTCATATCTGGCTTTCTCTGTTGTGCCTTTAAAGAGTCCACAACCAGAGTAGACACCATAGAATTACATTTGCAACCTGAGGTCAGGTATATCTACTGCAGGACCAATGGAAAAAGCTCCCACAGAGAATAACTGTCCGGAAATTACTCTTTTTTTTATTTTTATCTTTTTTTTGCATGAGTGGGAGTGCATAATCCTTTAATTTCATCAGTCATTACAGGCCTAAGATTTGGAAATCTGGGCTTGATCCACTTACAGCATGCATTGTAGTGCTGTTAACTCACTTGAACTGTTCAGATAAATTTGGAAGTACTACTTAAGAGTGTTACATCTAAAGTCACAGAATGCATTTGTCTTCTTTTTCAGCAATGTGGTAGAAAAATGTGTGACTCATGCTTCTCGTGCTGAGCGAGCTTTACTTATTGATGAGGTCTGTTGCCAGAATGATGGTCCTCACAGTGCCTTATACACCATGATGAAGGACCAGTATGCCAACTATGTTGTTCAGAAGATGATTGATATGGCTGAACCTGCTCAGCGGAAGATAATAATGCACAAGGTATATTTGTATGCAGTTATGTTGGTTCAGAATACATTATCTATACTAATTTTTCTGCTAGAATACCTTCTAGGTGTAGAACTCACTAGTTCTGTAATCTAGAACTTCACCTTTAAACATTAAATTCAGTGGAGCTTGATAAAGCGGAATACGTTCGGGTGTCTCAGCACTAAGCTCATGAAAATCCACAGAGGAATTTCACAAGCCGGATTTCATATCCTTCCTTTGTATCAGCTTTTCTGTGAAAATACTTTTGATATAAAAATATACTATCTGTCATCTTTATTAATATAACAGAAGAAATACAGCTTTCTCTTTTTATTTGCTGGTTGCCGGTATAAATCCGTTCCTACCGTTCCTAACATACAGGCCCATTTTCTACTTAAGAATATCCAGACACGGACAAAAGTGCTGTAGCCATAATTGCCTTAAGGCAGTTGAACCCAGGGCCTGTGTGTTCCCGCAGGAGCTCTGGTTCCCCCAGTCACCAAGAGGGTGCCCCCACAAAAAGGCCTTCATCTCTTTTCCCGTGACAGATACGTCAGTTGTTTGGTGACTCTGAGTCACCAAATCTTTTGAAAAACTTCCAGAAGTTTGAAATTCAGGAATACAGGCTTCAGACTTGATTATTATTTACATAATCTTTTTGAAGTATAGTACTCTCCTTGGAAATTTTGAGGGGAAGAAATTAAAAAAGCCGTAACATGTTTCTTCTTCCAGATTCGACCCCACATCACAACTCTGCGTAAATACACCTACGGCAAACACATTCTGGCCAAGCTGGAAAAGTATTACCTGAAGAACAGTGCTGATCTGGGGCCAATTGGTGGACCACCAAACGGGATGCTGTAAAAGGCAAAAAGAAATGGAAGAAAAGTGGAATTGTGAATGATCAAAACATACAACTTAACTATAAATGTTCTGATTTTTTTAAATCTATTTATTGACTTTGTTCATCCATTTGTAAAATTTTTATTCTTGTGTATATTTTTGGGGAGTGAATTGTTAAAAAAAAAAAAAGAAGAAAAAATATCTCCAGCCCTGATCCGGAGACTTATCAGATTGGATGGCTGGCAAAGCACAGAATGCCTGTATATGATGTAATTGTATCAAAATAGCTGTCACATATTTTGTAAATTTTTACCTTGTAAAGTCACTGAAATAGTTTTTAAAGGGAAAAAGTACAGTATTCTTTTAATACACTGGCTTGCAATCTGGTAGGTCTACCCAGCATCATAGCACAACAGGTTTATAGAGTTGTATATAGAATTAATCCTTATTTTTTCCCTTTTGTGTGAAGTCTTTTATACCAGATTAAAATTGATCAGCTGCATAAACATTATTTAACATGTCAAAAAGTTAAGTTGTATTTTGGTGGTTCACAACATACTATCCAAATAATAAACAGGGCCCAGCAAATTAAAATAGGGATGAACAAAGCAGTGGAAACTTTAAGACTTAGTTTTAACCACTTGCTGTAGATACAGGTGTTTTTTAAATGGTGCCCTAAGGTTTCCTCTAGCAATGTATTAAAAATGAAAGTTCTGTATATACTTACATTTAATTGTTGTACGAAGTAGAGGGGTTAAAATGATGGTGGTACTTCCATTCAGCAAAATACTGTTGGAAGAGGAGTGAAGCTTGTATTAACTTTACAGTCAGTTTTACAACGCAGGAAGAGTAGAGATTTGTATTTTTTTATTTTGCATATAGAATTAATTGTAAGGATTTGAAAGTGTTGAGCATTTATTTTGCTTTCTCACCGTAGGTGCAAAACCAAGATAGGTATTGATGAAGAGAAAAGGGGCCACTGAAAAGTAAACTTGATAGCTCAACATTTAAGCATGATTGATTAAATATTCAGATAGCTTTTTTGCTTCCTATAAATATATGCATTGTATACGTGTAGTTAATAGGTGTAAGTTTACAGTTTGAAAACAAATCTCTCGTTTTGATGTTTATTACAAGCCTTGCTAATTTAGTAGTGATGCTTACCTTGGTTGTACAGATGTACATTTGTAAACCTTCATGCTGTAAATGTAATTTGTTTTACCCCTTTTTGGGACAAAAAATTTGCATTTTAGTGTATATTCATATCCCCATTCCCTCTTCTCCCCCCTGGCATATAGTGTTGTATAATGTAAATTTATTTCAGCAAATAAAGAGTGATTTTTTTAAAATTTTATCTTTATATGGTTTCAGAAATACGAACCAGCTTTCTTTTTATCTCTTGTGAGGAACATTATGTTTTGTTTATAACATAGCTGTTGATTCTGTTAATATGGACACTTTGGGAAATCAGCCTGTTCAAATTCTAAGTCAGGATAATGAGCATAGTAAGAAATTGACTGAAATACTTGGTTATCACAGAAATTAATGCTACTTCAATCTTAATAAATGTGGCATGATTTTTTTGTACAGAAGAGTACTGTATTTTTGAATAGCCTTCTCCCAGCATAAACAAATATGTATGATACTGTCAATTTTTTTCTCTGGACATATGACATTGTAACAGTAACATAAAGATGATGTACATTTACAAGCGGCCTTATGTACATTTCCCAATGATCTTTTTAAGGCAGAATTGTGATCATATGTGTATAATTAAAATCCTTTTTAATCCTTTGCCTATGGAAATATTTTGGAAAAAAAGCTTACTTTGTATATTCAGTTTCTGAAAGATAAAGAAAGTGCTATGTATGTTGTTGAAGTAAGTATTTTGTGTAAAACATTCATTTGGATGGCTTAACCTAAAGTTTTGATCAGCCAAGATAGTTTGAATACGATGTCTTGAGCATTGATCAGATGAAAGGGTGTTAGGGTAGGGTTTGATCATGAGGAAGGAAAACAGTAGTGGTATAAACTCGTGTAAGGAATTCTTGTTGTATTACTGCTTTTACGAGGTTTACATAACTTGTATTAAAGCATATGTCTGAGGCACTGCTTTTTCTAATTGTAGCATTGACTCATCAATAGGCAAATGGGAAAGTTGTTCTGGCCTGCTTCCAGTTTCTGAATCTGTCCTTCAGTGCCCACATGGAGGGGCTTAATTATTCTTAGTAAGCACAATTGGAATTGCCAAGTAGATTTTGCATGGCAGTTCACAAAATTCCTCTTGAGAGGTACAAGCTCTGTCATTGGAGCCAGAGCTTGCTTTCTCCTGATCACACAAAGGGTGATTTTGAGCCACTTCCCTTGGACACGTTAATTCTCCTGTGACTGTATTCTGTGTACAAACGCTGGGTGTTGTAATCCACAGAGCTGACATTCCCATCAACGTGGAAGTTGGGCTTCCAGGGATGTTCAGGCAGAAACTGAAAATGTCCCAGTACTTTGTCCCTGTAGCACTTGTGCCATGGTTGAATTTAAACAGTCCTGTCACCGTTAGTGCTTTAAGTATCTTGAACATAGTCTTCCACATGCTAAAATCATTTTGCAGAAATTCCATCCATGAACATGAAAAGCACGGATTTCCTTTCAACTATTTTAGGCTTTGGGTAGAACCACTAGAATTTTTGCTCAAGTACTGCTTTTTGATATAGATTGTTTATGGACCAGTTTGATTAGGTTTGACTCCAGGTGGCTCATATTGAATAATGTAATGTTCACATGTATATACTGTAAAAGTCAAAATGAAAATGTGTGAATAACACTGTGTGAAACACATCTGGTCTTGTGTTTTTCCTGTAGGAAATCAGCTATTCTTTATACTGTTACACAACTTGTCTGCTAAATGTGGAACTCAGCCTTGAGAAGGCACTGATTTGTAGTGAGCTGGTGGGAACCAGTCAGTTACTGAAGAATCCTGTGTTATATCGTTGAGTTCCCAGAGGTCAGTTCTGAGCACCGAAATGCTCAGATTGTCGTATGTCTTCACAGATGTACAGTTCAGGCTCCAGGCTGATGACAGCTTCTGTGTACACCACTTGAGCTTTTGAGAGAGCGAAGGTGGTGTGAGTTCTGAGGACTGGTATTAGTTTCAGATCTCAGAGAAGTGGTCTGACTGCAGGAGGCGTGAGTCTGCTTCTTGGTGTTAAAATATCTCAGCTATCCAAGTGGCCCCTTCTGGAGGGAACAGCCATAATCTCCATCACTGACTGCTAGATCCACTGATGCTGCTTCATCAGAGTATGGGGAAGATTGCGGTGTCTAAGATCATAATGTCTCAGTGGCTTAGAGTGCCGATGGAGACTGAGACTAATGTAGGCATTCTTTTTCCCTCTGCTTTAAGGAACAGGCGTTTGAAGAGATGCTCTGACTCACTGTGTAGTGGAGTGGTAATTAGGTTGATCTGTTGATCAGTTCCCTGAGAACGTTTGATGTTCAGTATACTGGGAAAGTGGGTAAACACCGAGATCACCACTCCTGCTGTGTCATTCAGGGAAGTAAAGCTGAGAGAACAATCACAAAAGTGTTTTAAGATCTAGTGACTGGTCATTAAAACTGCACATTGCATCCAAGTCGTGCCTGGGGGGGAGAACCCAACCCAAACCAGACAAAAGCAGTTTGCTGCTGAGTGGTTGCAGTTGGGTCAGGCACGGTGCTCCAATGCTGAGTTTTATAGAGTGTGGTGGCTGGTCATTGTGCATCCCAACAGCAACAGGTTGTTTTTAGTTCAGTGATGATGTAGTTCTGTGTTGCTGCTCCAGGAAGGAAAGTGAAGAAGCATGTTCTATATCTGATCTCAGCTGTTCCAGCCCACAATAGGGTGGGAGCATCTGTCAATTTGACACAATGGTTTACATCATACCAAGCTTCTGGTAGCACTTGAAGTTATCCCAAGGTCTCATTAGTCAATGGGCAACACTGATGTTTTGATAAATGTGTGCTATAGGCAATGCTTTACTCTGTCTTGAATAGTTTGAACCTGAAGCGGTTCCTGTGATTGTAAACAGTATCAGGAACACCCGCAGGCACCATGCCCAAAGATTTCCGATTCAAGCTCTTCTTGGCTTGGGGATGAGGAAACTTTGTTCCCGTCATTGATACAATATCCCTCTCGGGGCTCTGCTTGGATCCTCAAGGGCTAGCGCGTAGAACTGGGCTAAAGAGGTTTGGGAGAACTTCACAAATACGGATTCTGCTGCAGTGTGATGCTGCCAAATGAGCTCGGGCTGTCAGTGCTCCTGTGTGGCAGAGCAGCCCAGGCCTCCCTCTCCATCATCAGGTTAGAAACCAGCAGTTACCATGGAAAGACCAGTCATAGGACACGATATCCATCAGGTGTTGACTGCACTCCAGAGCCAGTACAGGTGTTGTGGTTTAACATGAGGGATTTTCACTGCTACTGCAATGTGCATGTCAATGAGATGAGGCAACTGCTTTTACCTAGGAGTGAACCAAATCCCAAGATTCCATATTAAGTTTCAGAACACAGAGGCTATCGGGAAGCTGCCACCCTGCATGGGGCAGAGAGCCAGTAGAGAAGACCAGGGTGTTTAACCAACTGCTGGTGTTCCTTGGTGAGGTGGTGCAGGAATGTTTACTCCTTTGGACAGAGCCTGCCCCTTCTGCATGCCAGCACTGCAGTGAGAGAACTTGCCCATTAAATGAGATGCCTGAATTAGTTCCCTTTATCAGACTCGGGGTTCTGAACCCACCTCCCTCACTTCACAGGAGTCTGTCCTAACCACAGGGAGCTGAGCGGGTTCACTTTCTGTTCCTGAATTTGGGCTGGGCTTTTAACATGGCTTCAACTGTTCCTTGCATCACAAACAGCACAAGATGGAGCATGACTCCTGAAGCATGCAGGTGGGAGTGGGCAGGGTTCTGTTCTCCACATCCTTGTCTCCACCTCGATTCTCCCAGACTCACTTAATGCAAAATAGCTCTTGGGAGCAGCATTCCCCCATCATTAACAAATGGGAAATGCTCCAGAGGCTTTTTATATAGCAGCTGAAATGTCGGCAGACCTAGTCTAAAGACCGTCCTTGTTACATTACTAAGAACAGACATAGGAGTAAAATGTTCACCCTCTCATCGCTAATCTGGGCACAAGAGGCCTTCTGCCTCTTCTCTGCTTGCATGAATCTACCCAATCCTCAAGTTGCTGTACCTGCAAGAAGAGTCAGGGGCACATTGGAGGTGACACAGCTGATGTATTAGAGCACGGGACAGGGAGAAGCCCCTTAGCACCCCAAAAATTGAATCTCCTATGCAGGTCCCTTGACCTTACTCCATTTTATGGCAAAACTGGCTTTCAGCAGGATTTGGGTTATTTTCCTCCCTTTCTCAAAGACTTCTTCCACTCTATCACCCCACATGATAATTGCATTAATGTGTTGCAGGTGTTCTGGAGCTTGCCCCTGTTCCAGTGCAGTCTGGATCAGTCCATGGCAGATTGTAGGGCTGTGTTTCCATTCCTGGATCAGTCGGTTCCAAGTATACTGGACGCCCCTCCAAGCAAAAGCAAACCGTGGTCTGCACTCTGCTGCCAAAGGGATTGAGAAAAATGCATTGGCAATATCAGTTGTGGCATCCCGCTTGGCTGCCTTTGACTCCAGTTCATACTGAAGTTCTAGCATGTCCAGTATGGCAGCACTCAGTGGTGGTGTGACTTCGTTCAGGCCACGATAGTCTACCATTAGTCTCCACTCTCCATTAGACTTCTGCACTGGCCATATGGGGCTACTAAAGAGTGAGTGGGTCCTACTGATCACTCCCTGGCTCTCCAGTCTTCGGATCAGCTTATGGATGGGAATCAGGGAGTCTCGGTTGGTGCGATATTGCCGCCGGTGCACTGTTGTGGTCGCGATTGGCACTTGTTGCTCTTTGACCTTCAGCAACCCCACAATAGAAGGATCTTCTGAGAGACCAGACAAGGTGGACAGCTGCTCAATTTCCTCTTTCTCCAAAGCAGCAATACCAAAAGCCCATCGGTACCCTTTTGGATCTTTGAAGTACCCTCTCCTAAGGTAATCTATGCCAAGGATGCATGGAGCCTTTGGACCAGTCACAATGTGGTGTTTTTGCCATTCCCTCCCAGTCAGGCTGATTTCAGCCTCCAGTACAGTCAGCTCTTGCGATCCTCCCGTCACTCCGGAAATATAAATGAGTTCCACCCCTCGACAGTTTGATGGCATCAGGGTACACTGTGCACCCGTATCTGCTAGAGCCTTATACTTCTATGGGACTGATGTGCCAGGCCATCTGATCCACACAGTCCAGTAAATCCGATTGTCCCCTACCTCCACCTGGCTGCAGGCAGGGCCCCTCTAACCCCCCTGAAGCTGCTGTGGGCAGGCAGGTGGACCACAGAGGAGTGCCTCGGGGCCTGCGGGCACTCCGGTCACTCCCTGCTGCTGCAGCTGCGGAGCTGAGAGAGCTGCATTTGGGCAGCGCTGAGAGGATTAGAGAGGCCATGCCACACGCTGGGCACCAAAAAGAACTGTCGTGGTTTAAGCCCAGCCATAACTCAGAACCATGGAGCCGCTCTCTCACGTCCCACTTCCTCCCTCCCCCCCCGCTCCCCCAGGGATGGGGAGGAGAATCGAAAGAACGTAACTCCCACCGGTTGAGATAAGAACAGTTCAGTAACTAAGGTATAACATAAATCACTGCTGCTACCACCAGTAATAATAATGATAAGGGAAATAACAAGGGAAGAGGATACAACTGCTCACCACCCAATACCAAGCCCGAACAGGCAGTGATCTAACCCTTCCAGGTAACTGCCCTCAGTTTATATAGTGGGCATGACGTGCTGTGGTACGGAATACCTCTTTGGTCAGTTTGGGTCAGGTGTCCTGTCTCTGCTTCCTTCCGGCTTCCCCTCCTCCCTGGCAGACCATGAGACTCAGGAAGTCCTTGGTCACAGTAAACGTTACCGAGCAGTAATTAAAAACATCGGTGTTATCAGCGCTGTTCCCAGGCTGAAAGTCAAAAACATAGCACTGCACCAGATACTAAGAAGGAGAAAAATGACTGCTACGGCTGAACCCAGAACACCAAGCTCCAGGCTATATACTTACCTCATTCAACTAGGTCATTTGGCTCTTAAAGAGCCTTTTTGTTTGAAAACTGACTATCTTAAGTACTCCAAAATTCACATGATGTTTCTTATTTCCTTCAATGTCATGCGCCTCATGAGAACCATGGGTTTGATTATTCATCCCAGTTTGAGAGTCATACGAGCTCATATCCTGCTGGAAAAGGTCTCTAATCCAGCTCTATCCCATGTGCCACCCCCTCCACATGTGGAGAACCAGAAGCCCAGAGATCTGATCAGAGTGCTGAAGGTCACACACTCTATACTTCCTGAAATGCTGCATAGCACCTGCTATCCACTTTGAGAAGGGATAATCCCAGAAGGATCACGCAGCTACACTCCATCAGCGAGGCTACGGGAGAGACACTATCTCCATTTAAAATCACTTCTGTTGGGGTGTAGACAGTTCCATGTAGACACATACACTGGGAACAGATCCTGTGGCCTGCTTGGCTAACTGGTACCACCTTGAGCATCCAAGACACCTGGATAGGGCAGATGAACATCCCCTAGGATTCAACAGCCTAGCATCTAAGGCTGTCACCTGACACCTTCATACAGACAATGGGTCTTTCCACATAGAAGAAACCAAGAAAATAAATAAGTGGCAAAAAGGGGGCAGGAAGGAGGGAATAGGAGGCAGGAATAGGCTCAAAGGGTTTGTGGGGTGGGAGTGAGAACAGCTCTATATTGCAGAATAGAATAGGGTGAGAGATGGAGAAACAAGGTGTACACATCCCCACACACACGCTCAAAGCTACTGTAACCACTATGTAATAAACAACTATAACGACTCGATTATAAATACTGGGAGAAGGGGAGGAGGAAGGAGCACTTTGGGAAGCCAGTGTTGAATAAAATCTAATAAAAAGACACCTTTATGCAAGCAAAAGCGTCACTGTGGGCCTCCCTGCAAAGTATAGCTGATCCTGCAAGTACCTGAAATCAGACTTCAAAAAGGAAACAGTAGAAAATATTAAACAATTAGAATATCTGTGTTCACCCTGCTGGAGTTGGTGCTGCTCAGAGTGGGGCAGGCAGCATGCACACATGCCACACAAAGCTGAAACCCAAGGTCTCTCTTCCCCATAGGTATGTAGGTCAGCACTGCAGGAACCCAGTGCACAGTCCAACAGGAGCTACAGCCCTCGCTCCCCTCCTTTCTTCCAGTCCCTCACCCATGTATGTCCCCTCCAGCACACTTCTGCTATGCTCTCCCTTGCCAGCATCCTGTCTCCATGCAGACACTGCTCCCACGGTGGTTCATCATCATGACCCTTGCTGATGGGCACAGAACTCAAGCACAGGTTGGTCCCTGCTCCAGCCTTGCACCAGCTCCATCCATGCAGCCCGGAAGCACAGACATGCCTGGGGTGGGTGTTACACCAACCCAGCTCCCAGGTGGAGCAACAAAAGGAGATGGGCAAAGGCGTTCTCCTAATGAATGCGTGAGAAGGTCCAGGATGAAGGATGAGACAGGATGGGTGGGGAATCAACGGCTGAATCAATGCTATGACAGCACAGGCTGGAGTCACTTGCACAGCCTGGAGGGATGCGGCAGTGAAGTGACTGCACACAGCCCTCAGACAGCCAAGACCTGAAGATATGGGTAAGTCACCTTGAGATGCTAAATGAAGGATGATAATTGCAGCAAGATGCATCCTTTTGCTTAATTAGGAAGAAAACCTGTATGGTATGTCAAATTCCCAGCATAGTCATGATCAGTAGCAACAGTAAACAGTAAAACCTGAAGTTATCCCAAGAGCAGCATTTCTCAGAGACCCTCAGTAAGTCTGGGGTCTGGATCCCATCAGCTTGATGAAAAGAGAATCAACACAACCTCCAAACACAACAGTATTTGTCAAACATCTGTTCTAACTGGCAATGAGGGAAATCGAACTAAAACCCCTGGTGCAGCCTAACCCTGCTCTCACAGCTGCTCTGCTACAGCATCTGCTTCTTCCAAGACCACAGCTTTTTTTGCATACGTAGGAGTATTAAACCTGCTTTGGCAGAATTCCTGGAGCTCTACATGCTTACTCAAATACTCCATGTAGCAGAAACACCTAACCCAAGCCACTTGGCTGTTGAAAAGTGACAGTGTTGAAGCACACAGTTAACCTGTTTCACATAGCCTGAATACTTCTATGTTTTGGTTAAAACTCTCCAGTTTTCTCCTTCATATGGAACTGTTTAGCTAGCAGAACAGTACTGGTGTTAGCAAAAACTGACAGCTAACCTCAAGAGCATGTGGTATATTTGGTACAGGAGAGAGAAACAGGCATCACATCCCACAGGGAAAATTCTGATAAAAATTTTATGCAAGTTATTCAAGCATACAGGAGCCTCTATCAAAAACCAGGACAGTAAAGGAATACAGAGGATAGGAGCCCTCTGATAAGAGATTACATCTCATTTGACTTGGAGCATCCTGCTCTCCCAGGCAAATAATGGGTCTCTGTGGCACTGCCAGAGCTTGCTGTAGGATTAAAACTACAGGTTTTTATTCTCACTTAGTCATCAAGGCACTAAAAACATGCTAACTCTCATAGCCTCTGTTTTGCAGGATGGAAGCAAGCAGCAACAAAGGGCCCGACTTCTCATCCATGTTCAAAGGGTTTGTAGATCAGGCATCCAGCTGTGAGCCTTGGTCTCAGCATCTCCCCAGTGAATGCACTGAGGAAAGGTCCTGTCCCCTGTGGGACTGGGAGAATCCTCCCAGGAAGCACCAGGCTGACTGCCAGAGATGAAACCAGCAGGTACTGAGCAGGGGATGCTGTAGAAACAGAGGGCTCTGTCCTCTCTGTGCTTCTTTATTTTTCTCTGATGCTCCCAGCAGCAGCCCCCTCTCTGTATATCCCTGGGAACTGTGATACCCTTCTCTCCACGCTCATTCTCATGCCAGGGCAAACCCTATTCCGTGCTCGCATTATTCAGGGTCACAGAGGTTGAGGGATCGTGCACTGCGAACCAGTGTTAGTCACTGCAGGTGAGTTGTCCAGAGTTAATCACAAGGCAAGTGAATCACAGAAATGCAGAAGAGTCTCTCCCTGGGCAAGGGAAAGGAACAGAAAAAAAAAAAAAAGAAATAAGTGGTTATTCAGGTGAGTGCTTCAAGAAATACCGCTTAGTCCACAGCCCTGAGACTGGTGGGCTGTAACTGTTGAACAGTGAAAGCACCAGCCAGCATTACAGCAAAAGGCCTCATTAAGAGGAAGTGAATCAGTCTTTTCTTGCGGGCAACATCCACGTAACTTCAGTCGAATCCCACAGAGGCTAATGGGAAACCCCTCCATAGGTTGTGATACACCAGCTCCCAAAATGCAGTTCTGAGGCTGTCTGCAATGAGCATACAGGATCCTACAAGGCCCTCACATGCGGCATCAAAGAAACGCAGCTGGTTCCATTACAGTTCTTTACGAAAATGATCACAAAAGTGGCACGCCAGTGCCAGCTGGGCTTTTGCCAAAGGAAGCTCTGCTAAATTAATCAAGAAACACCTAGTTAGTGGTACAGGCACATCTATATATAGTTTTCAGTGTCCACCAAGTTCTCATTAGCAGGATACAAGGAAGGGGGACAGAGGAGAGGAAAGCAAGCCACTGAATTCTTGGGAGAGGCAGCCAAGTTGATTCAGTTGGCATCTATAAAGCCAACACTGTAGCTACACTGGTGCTTGAACCACTAAACATCACATTGTTTAAGCTGAAAAAAAGCACCCCAGAGTTTTTGCAAGAAGGCTTATTGTCCAAATAAGCAAGGTCATCCCTTCCATCAGGGCAGTGCATGGGGGAGAAGAAAGTAGTAGAATCAGACTTTCTTCAGGATAACTTCACACTCTGCACCTTGGGGCAGGCCAGGGGAGCCTCCACTGGTCTCACTTAGTGGGAGTGAAAGCCAGGAGGCAGATGAAGTTGCTAAGCGGTGTCTGACTCACTGCACAGGCGGCTGGACAGAACAAGCACAATCAGATAACACTGTGCAAGCACACCAGGTGTGCTCAGGTGATCCCGCTATAAAATCAGTGTCTGCATTTCAACGAGTCTGAATCAATCATTTCTACATCAATTAGAAAGGACATACAAAACAAACTGCACAGGATTCACCAGGGCATGGGAGGAGGAAGGGAGTTCAGTGTATTCTGTGCCACCACCCTGAAAAAAGAGTGATGATGTTGGATGGATAAGCAGCTGCTGAGAAAAATTCCACGGAAATAAGCAGCTTATAAAAGGTGGAAGCAAGGACAGGCGGCCTGCGAAGAATACAGGGATGTTGTCCAGGAAGCTAGGGACCAGGTTAGGAAAGCTAAGGACCAGTCAGAACTAACCTTGGCAAGGGACATGAATAGCAGGAAGGGATTCTATAGGTATATTGCAAATAAAAGACAGACTAGGGACAACGTAGGCCCACTCCAGAAGCTATCAGGAGAACTGGCTACCCTGGATTTGGAGAACACTGAGGTTCTTAATGACTTCTTTGCCGAGGTCTTCACTGGCAAA
>JASSUY010007430.1:0-19730 GCA_032466535.1 Forpus xanthops
TTGGGGCTGTTCAGCCTGAAGAAGAGAAGGCTGTGTGGAGACCTCATAGCAACCTTCCAGTATCTGAAGGGGGCCTATAAGTATGCTGGGGAGGGACTTTTCATGAGGGACTGAAATGATAGGACAAGGGGTAACGGGTTCAAACTTAAAGAGGGGAAGTTTAGATTGGATCTGAGAAAGAAATTCTTCACTGTAAGGGTGGTGAGGCATTGGAATGGGTTGTCCAGGGAAGTTGTGAATGCTCCATCGCTGCAGTGTTCAAGGCCGGGTTGGACATAGCCTTGGGTGTCATGGTTTAGTGGGAGGTGTTCCTGCCCATGGCAGAGGAGTTGGAACTAGATGAACTTAAGGTCTTTTCCAACCTTAACTATTCTATGATTCTATATGTGTATTTACATTTGCCATTAAAGTTGCATATCTGAAACAATTAAGACAGAGGTAGATGATGATGTAACACTGACACATTTTTCTAACACACTCTCATCATTACCTGTGCCAACCCTACACTGCAGGCTGGTTAAGCTTCCTGCTTTGACAGCTCAGGATGCATGCAATTCCTAGGACTACTTTTTGCTTCACTTGCTCAGTACATGTCATATATGGTGTGGAAGAAGAACATGAACTTGTGTCTGGAACAAGAAAGAAAAAATCCTTTTCTGTAGCTGCCTTTTAATACCATAGCTGACTGCTAGCCTGTCTAATCATGTTTTCCGTGGATAATTCATTACCTAGTTCAGCACTTTAGCTCCTGTCTCACATAGGAAAAACTGGAATGTGTGTTCTCTGATAGTGATTATGGACTCTTTGGACCATCAACTGCTTTTTTTGTTAAATCCTAGAAGCATGAACTCCTGAACAATCTGACAATCACAAGCCAAGAGCATGGGTGATGAGGGGGAGGATAATATTCTAGCATGGCAACAGATATGACTTTCAAGCTTATACAGAGGCAGAAGCAAATGAATTTAGTAGACAGGAAAAAATAACTTCACAGTGCCTCATAAATCATCCTGTCATGTTAAGAACTCAGACTTTGCACCTGCATCTTCTGCATTTGAAACCGTTGCACAGCTGAATGGTAGAGCTTTTTTATACTTTTTATGCTTCTTGGCATTATTTTGCTAACTACACGGGATAGAATCCATAGGGTTCAAAAACTTATACCCACCTGAAGAGTCTTTTTGGCTCTTAATAAAAAATACCATATCCAAACAACTGGAGGGGAGGGTTAAAAAAGGAAGGGAAGGGCGGGGGAGGGAGCAAGAGCAAGCCAATTCAGAATGAAAATTCTAACTAAATACAGAACAAATTCAAAGAAAATATGCGGTTTCTGTTACTTCTCAGCTTTCCCACATAAGATGGGTTACTTCCTTACATTCAATTCCTAGCAGCATTGCATCAACTCCGGCCACGCAGGAGGCGCTGAGCCAGCCTCATCCAACCCCACCAGCACATTCACTCACGCAAGTCTCTTCATCCTGCCTGTATATACTGCTCAGGCTAAGAACAAGCTGCCACCTTCACAAAGGTGTTTTTCCTCCTGCAACACCAGACAGACTTGCCAGAGCTAGCAATATGTGTCGTTAGTAATACCTGAAGCCCGGCTTTTACATACAAGCTTAGATACCAAAAGGTTAGAAGGAAGACAGAGCAAAGCACTACAACAGGATGTGCTTCATGGCTGTTTTCCCTGAACATTTATTCAGTACACTCTCCCACATGGAAATCCAAGTTTCAAAGTTGCCCAGAGCTTCAGATGGTTTCCTAAATGACAGCTTTGTCTCTTGATAGGCTTACAGATATTCATTCAGTGTCAAGGTCAGAGACATAGCTGAAGATCTTTGAAAGGTCATGCGTGGATTATTGAAAGTCACCTGCCCATCCAGGTACACAGGTCTGCAAGAAAACAGCAGACTCTCCTGAGGAAAACACCCTGGGTACCTGCAGCCTGTTCTTAGTTAGCCAGCAGGCTAATAAAACCTCTCCAAAGCAGGATTTACATTGGATTCTTCAAGGTGAGGGCTATTGCTATATGGGATATTTAAAAGTTAAGCGTAGACTATTAAACACATCACCATCTATTTTCATACCAGCTTTCTAAGGAGGCTATTTAAAACACAGCACTTCTGAAAATGTCCTGCCAGCTGAATCCTGAATTACTCATTCCTATCATCTCTTTTCTGGAAACAATTCACCTAAGACATGCATGCAATTACCACAAAAAAAAAAAATCAAAGTCAAAGGGCTCAGGAAATTCCCCCAAATCAGATCCCAGGCACTGCAAGCAATCAAACCTGGCTTTTAGGATGAGATGTAGATACATAAGTGAGGTGTGTGAATAAGTAGGTACAGTCCAGACACATTTTTTTAAGCAACGAGGTTAACAAACATATTCCCAGCTCATGTAAGGCTGCTATATATATTAGGTAGAATACAAAGGCATTTCCTTCACCTTTCTTTAAATAAAATAATAAAAAATATTTAACTTTGAAAGCAATTAAGAAATGATTTTAAATTTTAACTATAAACAGTCTTGAAGTGCTGAGAATGAATGGGAAAAAGAGCTAATTTTTTCAAGCTAAAAAATAAGCTGAAACAAATAAAAACCTGGGCAATGGAATGAACAGATTTATGGTTTTGATTAAAAAAAACTTAACAATTTGTCCCTTCTGAAGTCTACCAGCTTAAAGCAGTCTTCTTGCTAATAGCTTACATGCTGTAAGCACCACAGTCTGGAAAAATGCAGTAGTTGAGTGCTGTTTAATGATGGCTCAGTGACTGAACTCATTCTGTAGCAAAGGTTAAATTCAAAATAGAACTGTGGCATTGAAACCAAGAAAATAGATATTCTAGGGCAGATATAGCAAAATCAATAAGCGAACAAATTCTGAATCAGATTTTGCAAGCTTAACAAATTCATATTTTTAAAACAGAAGTTTGAGCTCTTCCCAGTGAATCATAAAATGAGGTTCTAAATTCTCAACTTGCAATGTCACAACCCCTTGGCATTGGCAATGGGTGCCTGCATTTTGAAGTTACCATGAAGATTAGAGTCATGAGATGAGGGTCAAACTAGATATTGAATTGGTGAGGTCAAATGATAATGGTTCGAGGTCTCACTAATGCAATCAGCAGCTAAACAGTTATTCATGTGGACATTTGACTTTACTTACTTTGCTTCAAAATAAGATAACACACTGAAACAATGGGATGAGAAAGTCTATGTCTTTTGCCCCTTGTCCTGCTTCAGTTTCAGACATAATTTAAGGTTCTACTGAAGGTGCAGGACAATGAAGAAGGACAGAGAACTAAAATATAATGTATGAAATGTATTTCTGAAGTGAAAAATAAAGGCATTTTTAGACATGAACTTTCATTTCAAACCTAACCCTCACACAGTCACTATCTCCTCATGAAACAGTTAACCAATCCTTGTATTTTATACTTAAAATGGATTGCTTCTAATAAAGAACATTTTTCTCATACCCAACCTTCTGATAGCCTGCATTTCATTTCCTCATCTTTGAGGTGAATTTCAGCCATTTTCCTTCATACAGATGCACTGTACTTACTTTAAACATCAGAGGTACTTGCAAAAGCTTAAAATAGCTTGGCTGAGGGAATCTATGCACAGACTGCTGTGCAAAACTTTTTTATTGAAATTCTTGTACTGCATAATAGAAAAAGTCAAGGGGTAAGGAAACAATAAGAAAAACCAAAGACAGTATTGCCAAGTAAATAGAACCATAGAATTATACAATCATAGAATGTATAAACACATACAAATGAGTGTGAGTCCCAAGTGTAAAAATAAGGAAGAAACAGAACAGGAGTGCAGAAGAGCCTCTAGTAACAAGTATAATGACTCAGAAGTATTACTTCAAAGGCAAAAATGAATTGGTTTCTGAAAAAGGGGAAAATAAACATGCATACATATCTTTGCTTCATACTAGTAAGCAATCTTGTAGCACTTGCATTCCACGTGTTCATTGTTCGTATGTTCTGAGAGCAAAAATATTAATAGAATTTTTTATTTTAAAGGATTTCCTAATGTTTCCTATCACTCAGAATATGCTATCACCTTGTTGGGTGAACTCTCCTGTGAATACACACAGGAGGGAGGGACATTGATGGGGTGCAACAAGACTGCCAAAATTGCCTATCAATCTCTCAGATATTATCATAGCTTGCCCCAAATCTAACAATTTTTTGTCCATCATAAAAAAACATGTTTTCCATTGCCACTGATTTTCCAGTGAGCCCAAAAGGAATTAAAGAGGTCGTTTCTCTGAGTTGCTTGGTTTCTCAGCCTGAAGAGCCAGACATCGATATGAAACTTCAGCTTTTTATGCAAATCATCACTAAGGTCTGACTGTTCACCTCTGGAACCTCCAGCCCAATAAATACCTGCCTTTATCAACATGCCCTGATTTCCAATTACAGGAAAACAATGCAAAAAAAAAAATAGATGATGGATCATAGATGTTATTATTACAACTTTGTAAAATCAAGCTGCCTTTTTACAGCTGGACAAAACATTCAAACTGCACAGTGACATTTATTAGCCCCTGCAAAATGATATATTCTACACTATTGCTCTGCCACAGAACTGCGAAGAATCTTGCAGTTTATTATTTTTATTGTCTCAGTCTTGCTGCAATAATTCTGCAAGAGAATGATGCCTTTTTATCCCATTTTGGGATAACACAAGTTTCTCCTGTGGCAGAAACAGAAGTGGAAAAATCCCTGCAGCCTTAGGGGTGGTGTGCAGGCCCAGCAAGATGAAAAAGAGCTTCCTCCCATTTCTAAATGAACCTCATCACTGCTCTATATATTTTTTTTTACCCAGGAAACAATAAAAGCAATCCAGTTCTCTGTCATTTCGATAGGGAGCTACACCATTTCCTAGTATAACCATGCAGAGAGATCTGAAGATCTCCACTGTTCACTTCCCCAACACTTCTAATGATTTAGTTCTCTTTCCTTGCTGCAGACATGCAGCCCCAGGGTGCCAAGGGTAAAAGTCAAACCCTAGCTGGGAGTAAAATCAACTTTCTACTTGCTGGATATGTAATCATAACTGGGTATTCCTCTGCGATCCCTGGTTATTGGAAACATTTTTATTAGGAGGAAAGCCAGAAGATGAGTTGTTCTAGAAAATTACTAATGGGATAGAGAGGGAATCAGAGGAGCAGTAAAGATGAAGCTGGTCTCTGTGGGACAGAAAGGTGGAAAAGGAGGGTTCTGGGTGGTCAGGTTTGGTTGCTGGGATGAAATAGCCAGGCAGAGGTTTCCCCTGTTGAAGCACGCTCATCAGACTGAAAGTCAGTTGAATGAGGATGGCACATGGGCTAGCAAAAATGGGTACAAACCAGAGGCAAACATAAGCTCAGGCAGATGCTATTGCCGTAACCCAGGGAAAGGGAGAAAGTGACTGGGGCAATGGGACAAGCAGCAGCAAGCGTAAAATGAGGGATATTTCCAGAACTAGGTACAAAACCCCAGGAACATTCATGGTGGATAAAAAGGATTAATTTCCTTAGTTCCAATCTGGCTTACATCTGCTTCCTGGGAAAGGAAAGCACATTATTCTACAATAACGTTTAGTATATCCATGTTAAGATTCAAATTTAAGAAAAATATATGACAATTTAAGTATTTATTGAATACATACTGAATATGCAGCATGATTTTGATGCTGAAAAAGGTTCTGCAGTCTTCCAGAATGAGAAAGTATTATGACATGAATTTGTAAGAAATAAAGACTCTGATGGTTGAAGGATGAATTTAGTTAAATTTAAAACAGAAATAGATGCAATTGTTAATTCATCAATACCTTATTAATAAGTATGAAATCCACTGGAAAACTTCAGCAGTTACTGAATACTGTACATATGAGACACACTTTAGTGCAATTAGGAAATACTTCTGCAGAAGTAAGTGATCTTTGATGACTTGTACCTTAAATCAGACAAGAATATATAGGTTCTTCTGGTTGTATTTGGTGTATTTTCACTTGTTCATGTTGTGTTTATTTTACTTGTTTGACTGATTTTTCATTTGTTTGTTTTAGAAAGAAAATGATGTACTTCATCTCATTATCCATAAAGGAGAAATAGATGAAATAGTAATAAGCTAACAGAAAGATGAGTAAGATAACCTTGAAGGCCTTCAGGTCAGAGATTCCTCAAATTTCCAAGGACACTTGATTCTTGCCCAAGTTCTTCTAAAATTCATCAGAAAATAATCAATCTTTTCTCCCTCCTTAGTTGTTCACAGTTCACTTTTCCTTTCTCAGATCTTTTCTCCAGACAGAATAATTTTACTTCCTTTCACTTCAAGTTTATTGCAATTTTTGCTGTTACTTCCTCTACATTTTCTTGCACTTCTCAATATTATTTAGCCCAAACCACCAACGCTATGTTCCTATTCCTACTATGTTGTCACCATTTCCAAGGAGAGGAGTAATTGCAGTTGCCTTCTTTTTTTTTTTGGTGTTTGGATTCTCCTGCCACCACAAGCTGCAGCAGCCCTTCTAGCAATGACACTGATGCATCACAGCGACAACCACAGAAAAGGCTTTAAGGAGCCTTAAAGGAGTGTGTACACTTAATGAAAGACAACTCCTGCTCTTAAGGCTTCAAAATGGCAATGAACTAATAAAAAAACAGGAATACAGATGCCAGCTAGCCCATTCTCATTATTAAGATAGCCTCAGTTCCTGGCAAACATCTGTCTACCTGTCTTTTATAGACCTCCAGTAATGAATAAGCTACAACTTCTCCACACATCATTGCACAGTTACACTATTCTCATGGTTAAAGTCTTCCCTAATGTAATTCCTGATGCAGTTATCTGAAAATATAACATACATTCTCTCTGCTTCACCACCTTTCATGCTGGTGAAATCAGTGAAGAGAAACAGGCCTTGACCCAAGATAAAGAGAGAATGGGAAAGCAAATGCAAGTGGATCTGACATCCCTGGAAACTTCTAAACTAAGCTAGGTATCACAGCACATCCCTGCTAATGACATTATATGAACTCTCTGTGATGCTTCGTTACTGCAGAGGACCTTGTGCTGGACCTCATTAAATGCAAACTGTGCATTCACTGTAGTAATCAATAAAAGAATCAAATACAAAAAAATTTGATAAAAGGTTTTATTATGCTTCATGAGGGTTGCATAAGCCTGAAAAACAATGCTATGTTCATATCTGACAGGCTCAAAAGCCAGCTGGGACGGGAAACATGCAGCTAAGGAGCTGGATCCTCTGACTGCTGACACTATTTAGCTTTGACCAAATGGACAGTCTGCGGGGTATGGTGTATACAGCAGTAGAATAACATTTTGTTTTAAAAAACACATATTATAGGCTCCTAAGTGCTTTACTCTCTCTGTACAACCACAACTAAAAGGAGTACTGCACCACCAGTGCCATCAAATGTGTGTTCTCATCTACCATTGAATAATTTGTTGACGATCTCGCAGATTAAGGTACGATGTCTGAATCTGGTACTTCTGACCTTGATTACAGCCGCAAAGAATGGACCATTAAACACTACTGCCTACAAAACTGGGTCCAAGTGCCCTGTTGAGAGTGAAACATACTGTTTCCAGATAAATAAGAATGAAAATTTAAGTTACCCACATTTCAAGACCCTCTTCTGAGAAGAGAGTTAGGTGCATATGAAACCCCAGTCTGGCTTGGGGTGTGAAGAAGTAGGGAGAGATGAAGCATCATTGCTGGAGATTGTGTAGTGCTAATACAAAAAGTGAGCTACAGGCACTAATTTTGTTCCTAATGCGTCCATATTTAGCAATCAAGCAGTTCAGCGCAGGAAAATAGCTTTGCATAATTTCCAGACTAACATCCTTCTCACTGACAGTGATGAAGATCCTCTTAACTGACTTTGACCTTAAAGAATACTTATTCTCATGTCTACTAAACAAACATTCACACTTTCATAGTGTAGAGTCACTTTGCAGGAAATAAAGTCAAGATCTGATATCTGTCAGGCTCTATATGTTGGAACAACAGCCAGGAAACTTAAGCCACACAATCTATTATCCTGGGAAAAACAGAAGCCACATAACCACTGCTGTAATTAGTCTAATTTGAAAGGCTTGCAAGTGCAAGTCTTGATTAAAACTGCATATTGCTAGGAAGAAAGCACACAGAACACAAAAAAGAGACCTTCAAAATTCTCCTTTATGCTGCCTATAAACAGGTTTGCTTTTGTTGCCATGTAAAAAGCTTGCTTCTTTATTTAAATCTCTTTGCGAATTCTAGTCAAAGACTAACTGGTGTCATGGATTAAGCTTCTTAGCAACCTGAAGGGTTTAAAAAATACCTACAATTAAATTATTGAAAAGAATGCTGCAGTCTAACCAGAGAGATTAACATATTACACGTAATGAATTTAAAAATTAAAATTATATGTTCTTTCCCCCCCTAGAATTTCCATTGGATGAAACAAATTCTGGAATGAAGTACTCATTATTCTGCTAGTGCTGTCCATTCTAGTCAGTGTATTTAACCTGAAAACCTGACATATTCAGGTTTTCATTCTGAGATGTGGTTTGCATATCATTATAAATGAGATTAGAACTGGGACGTATCTGAGGCATTTAAATAGGAAATCCCGAGTGACGAGGAAGAGCTCCATGAAATGTCTTGGTGAAAGTGGCCTTCCTGCTCCCCTTGCTGGGGATAATGCTCGTTTTTATGCCCAGCATGAAACATCTTCACAGTGGCTTACTTTTACAGGAGATAACAGTAGCATCATTGTCACCTGTGCTCTCATCTAAATGGCATTAGTATTTTTCTCAAGAAGACACTAAAGAAACTGGTTACCTCATGTGAATTTCTGCAGACTATTAATATCACTGATCTGTAATGCACAGGGTGAGAAGCGTCCTAGCTACACTTGCATATCTATCAGGAAGAACCATCTGGCTGCTGCTTGCTTGTTCTGAAACATGATAGAGCTTGACTATGACAACTCCACTATTACAGATATTTTGCACTCTCATATGTACACAAAGTTCATTATACAAGAACTTAAAATGGTCCAATTTTGAATTTGTTTTTCTTCTACACATCTAACTGTAAAATCTCCCTTTTCTCTCAAGATGATCAGCTCATAGAATCATCTGTCCCATAGACAGATGATTAATTTTCTAACTGTAGTGTCACAGAGGGAGAGTAGAAGAGATACACCTGTGAACCTCCAGAAAGGATCACTTTAAGTCAGAGTGAAACTTTTGTCATGATTTACCCTGTAAAATACACTGATGAGCAGCAGTAAGTCTCAATTTGCTTTCACTCCTTCACTTCCCAGCAAGTGTTATTCCAACTCATGCTTGACAGTGAATAATATTCAATCTTAAAACTGAGATTAAAACTATTCCCAGAAAACAGCCAAACTCTGGTCACATTTTAGCTACCATCAGTTTTGATTAGTGAGCCCTCTGCATTTAAAAGCAAACTAACATAGATGTACCAAATCTTGGGGTATTTTAAGATGCAACTGGGTAAGGTCCTAAGAAACTTGGTCTGATTTCATAGCTGCCCCTCTCTGAGAAAGACACTGGACCAGAGACGTTATGAAGTCCTTTCCAGAAGGAACAATTCTATAATTCAATCCACAATTGTCCAAAACTTTCACTCTGAAGGCTTTCTTGGTTTGTTATCTCTGCTCACTTGAGACATAAAATATTATCCCGATTCCCAAAGGGTGATATGAATAAATGATGGAATGATTTATTGCGGATGGCTATAGAAGCTCATTCTTAATATGCTTCCTGAACACAAAAGATAAGCTGATTACTCACAGGTTTGCACGCTGAGCATAAGCTCTTTTCAAGTATGAGCAAACACCTGGCGTTTGCTTTATGATATTCAGTTTACTTCAGGTGTTACAGCTACCTTAGCATTTACTTAGAAGGCAACCACAAAATGAAGCTGTCCCAGAAGCTAAACAATTAGGAAATAGAAGTTACTCTATGAGCACATGAAGACAACTAATCCTCTGAGCCTGTCATGCCCCATTCATATGATGTGATAGTCTGTTGATATAAAGCAACCAGAAGCAATTTCCACCAGCGCTTACTATTTTAAAATGAGTATGCAAATTTTATCAGTAGGAACAGCACCTAGCACTTTTTGTCAAGACAGACAACAAACTGCCTATGAGAGAATTTCAAACCACATTCATGCTCCCACTTCAAGCTCAGCTACGACACAACTTATGTGTCATATAAACTATGTGCTTGGTTATCTGTACACAAAATGTCCATAATGGAAATGCTTATTTTAGATCTCAAGAAACTGCACTGTTTTGAGATGTCAAGAGAATTGCTAGCCTTTGGAAGACTGTTTCATCTCCTTTTCATTTCCTAAAATCATTTTGTATATTAAAGAGTCATATTTTCAAAGACTGATTTGTTATGAACACATCAAAAAGAGCAGTTATACTTTTATATGCCTTCTGAGCAAGACGGTGCTTTAAAACATTTTTCAGGGAATGTTAGTCACAAAAAGAATAGTGGATGATTTGTTACACTGTGCATCAAAACCGCAATACAGGGCTGAAGCAAGAATCAATATTATTTATCATGATTTTGAGACAAGCCCTGCTGCTGACCTAAATTATCTATAGCATCTGAATCACCACAAATAGCAAACAAGGCAGAAAGATTTGGTGTTTTGAGGGAGTTCAGCTGAGCTGGGACTTCACCCAACCAGCTATTAAATGCTTTCTCTGGGATGTTGGCACTGGAATCTTTCTGCTGAAATTCCAGGGATGCAGCAGAAAATCACATACATTTTGTGATTTGGATTAAGAACTGAAAGGAAACTATCTTTAAAAACTGTAGCCAGATAGTGTGACACCTATTATAACAATTGCATTTATGTGGAAGAACACACTGAATAACTGCACATCTTTTTTAATTTTCTCTCCCTCTCCTGAGTAATTTCATGAACTTTTCTCAAGTTTAATAAACAATATATATAAAGAATATATAAATATATATACCTTAATATTTTAAGAAAGTCAAAAAATAGACATGCATAAGGGGAAAACGCTATTATTTTTGACTCTACATACTGAAACTATGAAAAATGTAACAAACAACAGAAACCAGACATGAATTGAACAACTGGTACTGGATATTTTAGGTACAGATCTTTCAAAGGCAGATGAATGCACCTCAATGGCTTTATGAATGCAAGCAGCCTTTAAATCAACTGCCAGAATGAATTGTTTGCATAAGTCTTTCTAAAAACAAGGACACAATATATCTATTTAGATATGATGATATTCAACCAGCTTTTCAACAGTTCACACAAATATTGAAGCTTTCTAAATGGCAAACTTATTTTGGTTAGCTTACAAAAATTTGCGATTCAAATCCAATCACAGTGCATTAATAGTACGAAGTGTATAGAATAAAGTATAGTATATAATGGGAAGTCAAAATGAGAAGCCATAAAGTTGTAATTATTTCAGATAAAGCATGTTAATTCCTTTGAGGTTACACAAGCATAATTTTAATTTCAGGCATTCTTTCCTAAAAGGGTAAATTATTCCTTTCCTATTACATGGTTGACTCAATGAATGCTGTCACGCCCTGTGGCTCCATTCTGATGAAAAGCTCCCTATGCCGCTGCTCACAGGGAGTGAAGCAGAAGGTTGCTTAGAGATTGCCTTGATCTTCTGATATGCATGTGCCATGCAAAAACATGAGTTATGCAAGTCAGAGGGGAGGGCAGAGGGCTGGAGTGTTTACTCAGTTACTCCAAACACTCAAAAAACAGGCATTCTGCTGGAATGAAGATTTGGAGACTTGGCAGCCAAATAACAAAGCATTACTACCCAATTCTAACACCTGTAGGAGCACTGAAATGCTCTGAAAGGAGGGGGTCATCATGTCTTTATGAACTCTTCCACGCACCTCTGGTCTATTGGCTTATAAATCTGTCTTTGTCTCTCAACGTCTCCTTGTTCAGAAAGGTCTCGTGATTTCATCCTTTGATGATGGCAATGGAAAAGATACTGTTCAGCGTCACTCAAGGGGACATGTTTGACATTCATAAGGTCAAGCTCTCTGTTAAACACAAGTCTGAAATGCCTTCAGACCTAAATCCAGATCTTTTCTAATTTGTATGTTCCAAGATCACATGCAGTAACATTATTTCAATTATTCTATTTTGCACTAAAAAAGATTGTAAAAAATGTGCATTTTTTGACACCTACTATCAAACAAATCCTAGTAATCACACAATAACAAATCTACTTGTGAATTCAATATAGTATCAGTTGTCATTTTAACCTGTTCGAATCCTTTGCAAAAACAGTTTTCTCAAATAGGAAGTGATGAGGGCTGGAACAGTAGCCACATTTACATCAAAACCGGATTTGTATCCTAGCTTTAAAATCTCATCAATACATTTTAATGTATGACTCAAGCCAGTGTTTTATTCTATTATATGTATCCACAGATGGTGAGGGGAGAAAAATCTAGGCATTCAAACGAGTTAATTGGTGACATTTGAAGAACTAACTACGTGTCGATTTTTTGAGTAACTCTAAAGCTAACGTATTTGTTTTCCAAATGTTTTATGTAATTTGTAGAAGCACACCAGTGATCAGAAAAGTAGCTGCTGGTTCTCAAGCAATCAGGTTAGGATTTAAATACACAGAAAGGATTATACATTCGTTCTGTGAAGGCATTTAGAGATTTTCTTCCTTTTTTAGATTAACAAAAATGAGCTAAGAAAAGGCTATTTCTTTCTGTAAAGAAACAGGTGACTCACAACTGAATTTTGAGAATAAGGTTGACTGAAACAGGAAATAAGTGAAAGTTAGGGAAAGAGGAGATATTATAGTTCGATCTTGTGAAAAAGCTTTAAAACCAAAATCTGAGTAACACTGCTTTCATCTATAGGTGCAAATTCTAAGCTTTTTGTCTTTATTTCTTTTTGAAACAAAAACCCCAGAAGGTGGAATTATAATTTATCTTTATTAAATCTAAACTGGTAATTTAATCATCACACAATGGGAAATTTTTTATGACAGAAGATGATAAATTCCCCAAGGCTACAACAAGCCTCATAAGGATGCACACTAAATCACTGAAAAAGTTTTAATATGCATATGAAAATTAGAGAATGTAGTGTGCCTTTTTATCTGAATTTACTAAGGGCCTTTTAAACAGTTCCCACCACGTGATATGTCAGGAAGGATTAGCAGGACAATTAAGGGAGAGGCCTGAGTTGTGTGAATTCAGATCCAATGGACAGTCAGAGCTTAGGTAACTTCTTAGTTTTTTGCACTAAGCAGAAACTGCCATTTTGGAGGGACATGATTATTACTGAAATGTGTCTGGCTAATGTAAAATATAACATATCTAATATATATCTATATGATTTGAGACCTTGTTCACTGTCACCTGCCCTGCTGCCACGGAGGCAGGCAATGGGACATTTAATGCCTGGCCAGTCAGGGTGGAAGGTGATGACTAACACTACTTAAACAGTCCCCACCTTCTTGGAGAGACAGCTGTTAAACCACACAGAAGCTTCCACTTGCTGGATAAGCTCATGGCTGTCTCCTGGATCATACTGATGCTGGTGACAAAGGTTAGGTTTTCAAAAACACAAGAGAATTGTCTAATTTCTTTTATCATTTTGTAGATGTTCTAACGACATCACTAGAAAAAGAATTATGTCTCTACCTGCTTTAAAAAAGTTTCATCTTAACATGTCTAAGCTGGCAAGTCCTTCACTGTGAAACTGGTGAAAAACACTCATTGATTTCAAAAAGCATCAAAACAAGCTCTTAAGGCTTATAGCTGAAAAGTCTTAACAGATGTTAATGTTAGTAGGACTAGAGTTTGGAAGGACGACGGCCTTTATACTCATGTTGAATATTGAAGGTGATCCAAGTAATTAAAACTACTAAAGACATTTTCCTTTTAGAACAAATTTTAAATTGTCAAATTTTAAATTGTCAAACTTAGATAAAGGGTCAGACTTTATAAAGCTTTCAAGTTCTCTCATAAACCCTCTCACACAGATAATTTTAAACAGTACTACTTACTAAAAGCAGTTCTACTTGTCAAATCAAAATGAATATATAAAGTCTTACAGTATGATATAATTTTACAGTATCTGCAAACACTGTTATGCATATGGTATTGCAATAGCATATAACTTTCAGTTGTAAGAAGGCACAAACAGCAGTAACACCTCCTTGGCTGTTATTCAAATCTCTTACTCTGCAATGATTTGAAGTGCAATCTGAAATCTCTCTTATGGGTGTGAGGACCTGCAAGTGGATTGGAGGGCTTGCTCCCCTCCATGCCCTTTCCCTGCCCCTAGTATTTTCCACTGTGCATTAAAAGACCATCTAGGACTTTATTTTGTCCTGTAGTTGTGACTTCACTCTCAAAAATCAGTGGAGCACAAGGTCCAGAAGGTCCCAAAGAGTTTGGGCATGGTCAGTCAGGTGACTGATCAGCTGTCCTTCAGCTCCCGATATTGAAAATCAGCTCTTGCATGAGCTCCAGAGAGTGTGAACAGTTCTTGAGAGAGGTTCATGGTCAGGAAAAAGAGCTCAGTGTGGTTTTGAATGAGAAGCAGCTTGAAGCCTCTTTGCTATAGAAGACCACATCAACAGCGACGCAGTGTTCTTAGGAACCATAGAGGAAAAATGTTGTTCTATGTTGAATTCTGAATTGTATTTTTTTTTATAAATGTATCTTGTGAAAATAAAAGCACTGTTGTCAGATAGCTCCTGATGAAACTGGCCTCTGTCCCCCATGTGACTAATTTAGCCATGAAACCAAGCTTAGACAGAGGGAGAAGCAGAAAGCATCTATTCCCCAATGAGACTAGTAAGGATTCTCAAAACACAGAAGATGGGTAGCTTAAAGACTGAAGAAAAAGGCAGTGACAATCATCATCAGTGACCATGAACTCTGGACACAGCCATCACACTGCATCGTTAAATCACTCCTGTGGAGGATTTGCCACATAGGGAGTCCACAGTTACAATAATTTTTCTACAGGAGGACAATTTTCTCAGAGATGAGTCAAACAAGGAGACATGTGAGTAGCACAGCTGAGCTGTACCACAAGCATGGTGGGAATTTCATCCACTTCGGTAAACACATTTATTCTGATCTGAAAACTTTATTAAAACATCATATGTCACACTATACCAACTGTATCATAGCATATCAAGGATGGTGAGTACCTGAATGAAAGGGAAGAGCAGTCCGACTGCGAAGTTGGAGAGCCAGTTTACTGTCCCAGCTATCATGAATGCAGCTGGCCTCTGTGACTGCTGGAAAAACTCTCCAGTGAGAACAAACGGAATTCCACCTGAAAAGGGATACAAGTCAGTGATTTACTAAAATCAGTGATTTACTGAACTGCCTCTGCTAACAGCTGTTTCACTTACAGAGTTGTGTTGCACATGCTGTGTTGCACACCTCAGTGACTAGCAGCAACTGCTCTATGGCTCTCTGCTTAGGTGTAGGCAGGGACTTCTGAGCAGTAAAATGAGATCTGTCAAAATCACACTTTGGATAATTAACACTTCTGTCTCTCACAGCACTGCATCTCCTGTTTTACAACCTCTCACTGGTGGCAAGCAGGTAACAGAGCAGTGAATCCACACAACAGCTACCAGAGTACACTGTGATGAGCTGTTTATTAACAATGATTCTACTAAAATGTTTGAAATGATGAGCACTCTCGAATACTCCAAAATACTTTCAGACCTTAACAGTTGGAAAGATGGCTCTAAAGAAATGAAACAGTATTTTTTATAATTATCACCTTATTTCAACACTAAAAAAGACAAAACATTTGCTTCTCTGTGAACATACTTTTTATTGATGCTCATTTAATTCATTCCCTTACTAGACTGCTGGCACTTCTGGCAAGGTCTGTTTCTCCCATCAGCCAAGGACTCTGATCGCTGTAATAACAAGCTCAGATGAATACCGCATTTGTCACTTGTGTTTCCTTCCACTTAGGCAACGGACTGTTTTGTGCAGCACTGCCATATTGCTGGCCTGAAAATAGCCCCTGGGGAACAGCTGTCTAGTAGATGAAAGCCTGAATTTATGATCTTTGGCTTCCCTCATTACAGCAGTATATTTCAATAGAAATACTTCTGGGTTTATAGAACAAAACATGGATTGCATTTTGCTGATTGGCTACATATTTCAGTTAATATTACACATTAGACATACATCTACATACAGAATTATTTCACCACAGTTTGAAGAAATGTAAAACCTATAATATCAGTCAAGTATTTAGTATTTTGGTGCTACTAATTTCTACCTCTAGGTCCTCATATGTGTCAGTATTATCTACCTCACCACTTAGCTTTGTAGGTGACATCCATGTACATGTGTACTGTGTAAGTCCTTTGTTTTAAGCATTTTAACACATTAGTGTGAAGAACAAAAACATATTAATAGACACACTTCCTTCCAAAAACCTCGGTGATAATCCTGACTTCCAAAATATATATAAATTAAGATAAAAACAGCACCAAAGACTTATCCATCCACTCAGTCCTCTACATGAATGTCTTTGCTTGATCTATGTGCTTATATTTTGCACTGCCTTTACTCTTGGACAGTCATGAGTACATCTCTAAAGTGTTTTATAGAAATGTATTGTCATGTAGCCCGTTGTGCTCAACAGAACTACACTTAACATGCTCCAGAAGCTGTCCTATAAGCAGTATGAGATAGGAACTTGTAAACACGTAATGGGACATGCAGATGACACACTGTATCAGATACTCCTCCATTCCAGATTTTCTAGATGCAGAGATCATGTGCATAAAACAAAGCCAAAGTGATGCAGCAAAAAGCCATATATGCTAGTAGGCATCACTCTCCATCATCAGCTAATGTGACTTTCTGTGAGAACATATCTACAATGGCAGCAAAGGCTTCAACTGAAATTTCTGTGCCACAAACTGACAGTTTAAATTACACCAAAAAAAGTACAGAGCCATCCAAACAGCAGCTTGGTGACTTTCTACAAGCAGTATCTGAATACAGTGACTAAAAAAGTGACCTCTCCCAACAGCACTTTGAACACAACAAAACATGCTAAACTAAACAAAATTCAAGCAACATGTGGTCTGTCAATATTTGATGGCTTCCAATGCCTGTTCTATCACATGCTTGGGATTTGGGTTTAAATCCTAAAATATGATAATCACATATGTTCTGTCAGCATCTGTTTTAGGTCTCAAATGCCACATGGGGCAGAGGTTTGCCAGGGGACTTGCCCCTTGGAGAGAGGAACTGAAGGACTGGAAACACAGAAATCACATAGGATGATTTATTTATGATCATTTATTCTGTCATGCCTTTGCTGTAGGACAATCTACAGAGGTGCTGCTGTTCTTGTCAGTATAATAAAAAATGCTATTTGAGATCTATTTGGGAAAACACACATTGTACAAGAGAGGAAAAAAGCCAGAGGCAAAAAAAACAAAACAAAAAAAAAGGTACAAAAGGCCAAAAACAAATCAGAAAGCACAAATGTTACAGAAATAAAAATGCATGGGCATTATCTTGGAAAAAGGTTCCTTGAAATTCCAGTGTAATTTGCAGATACAAATTAATCACCGCTAAAATTTATTATTAGTCACACTTGCCACAAAAAACTCTTAAATTTAATTTGAAAAAATAATGATGGTAAAAATAGATTTTACAAAGTCTAAAAAACAAACAAACAAACAAAAAACACACAAAAAAGAAAGAAATTAGCAGCTCCTCTAAGCTCTTACAAGAGATCCATAGAGGAATGGAAAAGGTGGCACAGCCAGCCCTCCAAACCTTCCTGTGACAGAGATAACCATACCCATAATATCACAAGCCAGGGAAAGTAATTTTCTTAGGGAAGTGGCTTAAGAGGAATTACATGGAGAAGCCAAGCAGCCTGAAAAGCAATAAGTATGTTAGAAACAGAATGAAGCCAGCTCACTGCTGTATAGCATATGCCTGGAAGAGCAGAGACTTGACCTTACTAGGATGCAGAGCAAGGGGTGGAAACACCTGCCAAGAGCCATACTACTATGAAGAACACACTCCACAGCTGAGTGAACAAGAAATTTGAGGAATCTGAAGGAAAAGGTAAAGCCTTAAGACACAACCAAGGAAGGCACCTGAGATCAGCTGAGCCTGTAGCCCCAGGTGTCCATACTCATTCACTTCAGGGTGCCAGAGGTATGCTCAAGGACCTCTTTTCTCCTGGAACTTGGCTTATTTCAGATAGAAATCAGGGTGTTGAAAGAAGCTGCATTATGCTTTCAATATGTCAGTTGGGTGTGGGCTGCAGAGATCACAATATTATGGTGTCTCATCAACTACTTAGAGAGTCAGAATCCTTGCAAGGTCCCCTATATAATCACTATGCTAGATGGTTCCATACTGGCCTCTGCTCAAACCTGGATGCTTGGAAACCACAGACAAAAGCAATCTAACCAAACCACTGTATTTTTTTAAACAGTCTTTAAACATTTTGTCATCAGTTTAACGACTTTAATATGCGTTTGAATGTGGGTGAAATAATTTCACCAAAAACCTAACTGATGTTCTTTCTTATGGGAGATGAACCTGGCATTAGCATTTCACTGGGAGGCTTTCCATGCAATTTTTAGTGAAACAGCCTTATCCTAGCTCTGATCATAAGCTTGAAAATGTGTATTTGCATTTCCTGTAGGAGTTTTCAGCAAGGTAGCTTCTGAACACGAATCTAAAGAGGTAATGCATTGACCATGATAATTACAGTGATTCATTTCGAGGACTTTGTTCTTTTCAATATTGCAGTGAACACAATGGAAGAAGCTCTGAAATTACTGCAGTGCCATTAAAGAAAGATTGTTATACCTTTTAGCAAGATACATCTATTGGGAACTACAAACCTCTTATTGCAGGACTTGTGTATCAATGGGTTTTTTAATGAAACTAGATTAAACCCACACTAAACAATTAGTCATGCATCAGTACTTCTGTATCTGTGTATTTTATTCATTTCCCACCACAATTAGTCCAGTTACATTTAGAATTAATGTCGTGTGCTGGTTAATGTCCAGAATCTCTATGCAATTGTCTTCCATACATGAAATTGGAATGTTACAACAGAATTAATATCCTTAGAATATGCCAATTTTGAAATATATATTTAAATTTGCACAGACATACATGTTTTTGTATGAAAAATTAAGTAAACATACTTACTCTTTTGTTCAGTGAGCTGTTACAAATACTGCTTAGCAGAAGTTACTAGATTCAGTGCACAAATGTGAGTACAGAGGACAAGGAAGAGGAAGAAAAATATTCAGGTCCTCATTCTCTTTGTAGCTGGTACCTAGCTGGGATTTGAAGTCATGGCTATATATATGATTTAAGGAATGAGACTGATAAAAGAATATATGCTTAATGCAAATCAGAGAGATTTATTACATTGATAAATCACCTCTAGAGGTGATGAGAACTTTGTGCCCTCAGAACTAGTAAAGAGAAAGGAATTCTTCTAAAGCTTTTTCAACACACACTCAGGGCAATACTCTGTGCTCAGGCAGTGGCTGCACAGCCAGCCATAGGGCTCTCAGCAGCATCAGGAGGACTATCCATGGCCACACAGCCTCATGGTCTCTTGCACAGTGCAGCACTCCAAA
>JASSUY010007431.1:0-14021 GCA_032466535.1 Forpus xanthops
CCTTTATGTAATAACTTAGGCAGTGCAAATATAGTGTAGGTACACATACAAACCCAAAATTCAGGCATCTGAATCACAGCCATATTATGGAGGTCTGTGTTAACATGGGAGTATTTTACCTGTACAAGCAAATTAGCATGTTTTAGAATTAATTTTAGGTAAGTCTTTACAGCGTATTAAAACAAAATGACAGAAAATGTGGAAGGTCAGAAATGTGGGGAAAAAATGTTTCTAAGTAAAAAGTACTTCATTTTGAAAATTTAAATCCTTTGTATTAATAATAATTTTCCTAATTTACTCCCCTTCTGTTACTAAAAAGCTAGTTCTGCAATTAAAGAAGCTTGCTCTGAGTCTAAAGGTCACCTATTTAATCAGTTGAGCTTTTCAAATTACTTCAGGTAGTAATTCTCAGATTATGTCCACAGCAAATTCTTCCAGATGATAAAGGGTTAATTCTATTTTTTTATTCTACAGTGATAAAACATCTTTTAATACTGTAATTAAAAGATGCATTTCCAAATAGTTTTCCATTGAAACAATAACTTTCTTCTTCTTTTGCAGCAATTTCATATCTTCTGACATTTTCTCAAAGTTTTTGTACATGATCTTTGTAAGTAAAAGTTAGGTGGTAATCACATTTTTTAGCTATTACGAGTAATATAATAACAAGCCTTGAACACTCATGCATGTTTGAGAAGGGAGTTTTATAGTCATAATCTTGATCCTTAGAGAAGTTTTAGTTAGAAATAGGCCTGAATACAACTGCTTATTTCACCTTGGAGATAGAAAAATGCTAGGACTGCTTCATATCTAGCATACTTACTTGAATCAATGTATTTAAAGAGGTGAAAACCACTAGCGGATGAGGGAAGAAGGGTTGTGAAGAAGTGGCTGTGGATGAAAGCCTTAAGCAATAAGTTACTTGCAGAAGGGAAAAAGTAATTTATCTTTTGCACCTAACTGCTTTGCCTTCTGGATTTCTGCCTCCTCTATACTGCTGAGTGTTATATGTGGATAAATTTTAAATTAAGGAGATGTAAATTGTTGGTGCAGAGAAGAATTGGCTGTTTGGAGGAAAGCAAAGAGCCTCTTGCAGGGATAATAAAAAGGTAAACCATTATAATTTTGGAAAACAATAATTGCTCAACAGGCTAGTACTTAGCAGCACTGTTTTCAACTAGATCCTTTCAGAAATGTTTTACTGCAAAGGTTATGAAAAAGGCTGAAGAGCTGCCTTGTCTAGGGCTGCACCCGCCTTCCTTATCTCTGGAAAGGAAATCTGGCAAATCATAGAGAGGAGATTTTCACAGGAACCATACAGTGCAATGGAAACAATGAAATACTTCCTTCTATTCTAGACCTTTTACCAAGAACACTAGTAGGCACTGATTTTTCTAAATTTGTAATATTTGTGAAGATAACCAAAGTTGCAGCTGGTCATTGGAGCAAACATATAAGACAGGTCTGAAGAGAGCAGTTAAGCTCAAACACCTACTGACATTTATTATTCTTTGATATACTTTTTTTTTTTTTTTTTTACTATCCATTTTGCTCTGTTACACAGGAAATAGAAAAGTTTTGGAATTCACTGCACAAATCATAAAATTCCATGTTGCCAGGGACCTCAAGGATCATCTGGTCCAACCTGTTTTGACAAAAGCACATTCTAGACAAGATGGCCCAGCACCATGCCCAGCTGAACCTTAAAAGTGTCTAAATAATGCACTTGATTCATTCCCGTATATATTTATATTATGCCCAGAGCCATCCTTGCTATTTTAGAACATTGATGTTCTTAAATGAAATCTGCCCCATCACAGTGAGTGACTGGTTAGGGTTGATGGTCCTTGGCACAGCTCCTCATAGTTTGTCATGAATCTGCAGGAAATGCCCTGTGTTTTAATTGTTATTGCTTAATTAGCAACCTCTTCTATATAAACCAGTGACAAATGACCTGAAATAACAGTGACAGTAATTTCCCTGACCATTTGAGGTATGCTATAAGCAGATTCTGTGCAAGTAAACCAAGGCATAGTTAGTGTACATCTATTCAAATAAAGTGGGTTGTGAGACTGAAATAATGTTCTGCAGATATGATCATTAATAAATGCCTTTTCTTAGATTTTGGAGATGTCACTAGTTTAATCAGTTATTAACCTGCTGTCAAAAATTTAAAATGAGAAAGGCTGTGTTTGCCTTATTCCTCATATAATTTAGTGTTTCCTATTTCTAATCAATACTGACATTACATTTTCAGTTTGTCAGTGGTTAGCCATGGTTTTTATCACTGCAGGATATGTATAAATGCACACAAACAAACCCAGAGCACATTCCTACATGGAATATAAACTCGCATTTTTTTGCTTAGGGCCTGGGTTGTGAGAATCTATACTCCGCACTCTTGGCCATTAACTTCTCTCTTTGCTTCGTTTTTTTTCTACATCCTTTGCTGCTTAAAATTTGTATATTTTGATTGTAAACCCTTAAAATGGAAATGAACTCTTTCTAAAGTGCATGCACAGTACTTAGGCCACATGTGACTTCTGCATACTCCTGGAATAGTCTTTGCAGTTGACTTTGTAAATTAAAGATAAATTCCTTGTTTGAAGGTAGAATATAAATATGACTAGCCTGTTATTGTATTAGTTTGCACCTTACAAAATTCCATATTGTTTGCCAATAAAATCTCAACTCATCTGATACTTTTCTATGTGAAAGAGTAGTGACTATTATACAAGTAAAATCTTGATTTTTTTTTTCTTTTTCCAGTTTTGGGTTTTTGCTAACAACATTCATATTTAGTCTTCATCATCAGTGTATCTCAAACTAGGTTGAAGTCAATGGAAATAGGTCCAATGACTTACAAGGTCTCAGGTTAACGGAAATTATTTTATAAGTATAATAGTTACAGAC
The DNA here is from genome assembly GCA_032466535.1 of Forpus xanthops. Taxonomy (NCBI): domain Eukaryota; kingdom Metazoa; phylum Chordata; class Aves; order Psittaciformes; family Psittacidae; genus Forpus; species Forpus xanthops. The sequence goes on from JASSUY010007431.1 coordinate 2,914, forward strand.
TCTGTTATTACAGAGAAAATTAGATTTCTTGGCTTACAAGCTGGAGAAACTCCATAAATGTGGCTGGTTCATTATATGTAGAGTTTGAGTAATAATTTCTCACACATTTTTTGAATCATCAAATGGCAGCCCAGCTGTTCTACTTTGCTCTGTAATACCACTGTAATTCCAGCTATCCCAATCTACAGGCACTATTGCCAATGCCCATCTGCTCGTAACGCTGGAGAGTAGCTGAAAAAAAAAGAGACAGAACAAACAGAAATCTTAATAAGGTCATTTTAGCTGCACTACTGGATTTCATGAGCTTCTGTGAATTTTTGTTACAAATAAATATTATACATTTGTCCAGTTTTAGTACAACATGAAAAATTACTAGTAAAATAGTGGAGCCTGGAATGGAAGCTGGTGGTGTCTGAACCAGCATGTGCTGAACCATTTAGTAGGCGTGCATAATTCATTTTAATTCAATCTGCGGACAAGATTTCCAGCTAATTTGAACTATTTGACTTCTGTTGCTGGTTTGCCTTCAAAATCTGCTTACCATTGATTTGTCAGTTTATTTACACATTAGAAAAAGCTCAGTTTCTGTTAACTAAAGAACTGTCTATCAGAAATACTCAATATAAATGCTGTTAAAAACCATCTGAGCTTGTTTTGAAGTTTACATAAAATTTCTTCCAACTTAAGATCTAGTAAGACCAAATTCACCTCATAGCTGAAGACATACGTAGCTAGTTTTGGTCCAAACCAACAAACATTAGGAAAGGCTATAAATGAATAAAAACCCGTAGAATTTGTAGAAGAATATATGCAACAAACACATTCATAATTTACTGTGCTCCATGAATGCCATGGGAGTAATTGTTTCCTTTAAGTACTTGGCAAACGCTGCTAGTATCCATTCAAAAAAGTAATTTTCCACTCAGAGAACTTGTTGTAAGCACTCATGGAAAGAACAGCCAGCAATACAATGCTTTCTCTGTAGTTCTCCCTGGTTACATTCATGTATTCAAGGCAGAAGCTTTAAACACAGAAGAAATGAACAGCTGGTATCAAATCCACAATTAGATGCAGAAAGATCATGTTCTCATGAGAGCAGAAGTTCGTTGTCATTACGTAGTGGTTAGTTTTCTGGTTTGTGTCTCTCAGCAAAACTCTTCTGTAGTTTGAAGCAAAGTTCTACTGTCTTCTGAAGAAGTGTATTTGCAACATGTAAAGAGGTTGGCATGATAGACACAATCACCTAGTCTTGAATCTCTGAATTGTGAACTGCAGTTCCATCTTTTCTCTAACTAAATAAATCATACTTTATGGACTGGACGGGCTATTCAACTGGTTAGTTGAATAGGTTGGTTGGCTTCAGTACCAAAGCTGCAGGATTTTGAGTGTTCTAAAGAAAATTAATACGTAATCTGTAAGTGAAGTGATACGCATGTGCATATACATGCACCTAATTAGTAAGTAATATGGACCTATTTAGTAAGTAAGGGAATATAGATGCAGCTGAACAAATAGGTGGTAGTTTACTCAACCATGCCTGCAACTACTGTGAATTGTCTCCTATTCATGTAGTTTCAACTTGCTGCTCATCTGCATAATGTATCGATGAGAACCATCTTCTATTCTAGAATGTGCTACATTTTCAGTACACTGCTGTTAGATTTTTGTTACTGTTAGATTCTGCTAGGTATCAAAAATTCAGATTTACATCACAGAATGTAAATAGTAAAATATTTTTAAGTCTTGGTATTGGTATTGTAACAGCATTTAGTTGTCACCTTGATGCTCTCTTGGTTTGGGGTTTGTAGAAGGAAGAAGTGAAAGATTATTTTAACAGTGTGTCACTTAAATACCAATTTGCTATTTACCTTACTATCCATATTTACAATATTTCTAAAGTTCAGTGAAATGGGATTTAAGAAGTTCTGCATGATTTTGCAGAGTAATTGACGCTTTCATCAGAGCATAGATATTTTTCTCTCTAAGAAGCACAAAATACAAGATTCTGCATAATTTTTGGCATTTTGAATATACTCTATAAGTGGATAAAAATAGGGTTGTCATCATAACAAACAGAAAAATTCCCCACATCCAGAAATACTGTTTCTACAGATGGATTTTTTTTTATAATCATAAATGTATATACCTCTTAATTGTGCACGTACTACCGGATAGACTAGGGCTCAGGAGAGAAAAAAGCTATTGGACAGTTGTGTTCCATTATAAATATCAAGTCATTATAAATAAGTAAATAGTTGTACCTGCATAGAATGTAGCTGATCAATAGAATTTCTCATCAATACTTTTCTCTGTAGCTACACCGCTTACAGTTTGCAGAAAGATGGTTTAAAATTCACTTTTAGCAGTGGTGGCCTTTTTTTTCCCCCTCAAGAAAATGGCACAGAGAAATGGTACATTTCTGATTAGGCAACCTCTCTTTATGCGTCCAGCCTTCAAAGGGAATATTAAGGATGAATGCTGTACTTATTGCACTGCAATTGTTGCTTCTTCCAGATCAGCCTTGCCTCTCATTCTATTTCGCTTCATGTAAAGCATCTATCAGATACACTTTTTCACTTCATCAGTTATTTGATACTGCTTGAAGTTTTAAGACTTTCTGCAATTAAGTCTGCTTTTTAGGAAACAATGTATTTTGAATGGTACTGGAAAGTAGAGGCATTTTTTTCTATGTAGTTTTTACATTCTGCTTGGTCTGATGCAAAATCAGGTAGTAGTTGTTATATAGGTTTGGGAAAAGAAGTATTTTCCTGTCTAAAAATGTTTGCTAAAAGCCGGTAAAATAACATTGGCAATACAAAAGTTCTTGTCCAAAATATCCTAAAGGACATGTGGCTATCATGTGAGGATAGAAATAATTATCTCTGTTTTTCTGTGAAACAAATTTATTTGCCAGAAAGCAAAGAGGAAAAGAAACCTCTGAGATAAAATGATGTCTTAAGCTCAGAAGCACAACAGATAAAAATGGCACAAACCTTTTTCCATCCATTGGTTAAGTTTATGAGAAGCAGATCAGAAGAGTGTAGGCAAGCATTCCTGCTGCCTTCTGCAGATGTATTGTCAAAATGCTGTGTGCCAGTTTAATTAATTAGAGATGTAACAATCTTTTCTACAGACACATGCACAAGACATTCTTTAAAATGCTCTTTAGAAAATATGTAACTGGCATTTAAAGACTAAGCAATTATTTACCATTTTTCTGAGTACTTCTAGAATATCAAGTAGGAGCATTTAAAATCATTATTTTAAAAAACTGTTTTCATCAGTAGGACTTTATTTTCAAAGATGACAGCTGGACCAGACTAATTCCTTATGTATCAAATACAGTGGTAACTAATCCTGTAACTTTGTATGTATTAAATACTGTGTTTAATTGGAGCATGAGGTTGTTGTTAACTCATTTGGAAAAATTAGCAAAGCCATAATTGCTCGCAAAAATGTTAACATCTCTTATGTATACACTAATCAAGGATACATATGATAGGCACAAGGATATGCAATGCTGTGCTGCACACTTTTTACAATTTAATGGGTACTTGCCTTTTTTTTTAATATGACGAATAGTGAAGCAGAACTTTGCAGCATTGTGAACATACCACACATACTCTCTTAGGATCTTCTTAGTCTCCATTTAAACTGTGTTGATTACATTAAGAAGAATTACTTCTACATGTCACATATTCTGAAAATGTTCAGTAATAAATTATACTTTAGAGTTCTGTAGGTTAACAGTTCTACTGTGTGACTTGAGTTTTTTTCACTGCAGACAATAAGCTCTGTTTAAGTTCTGATTAATTACCCTATTATCCCTTGTTGTATTTTCACCATAGACATGGAATACAGCTAAGTGTTGCAGCTGCAAGTCCACCTCTGTTACTCAGTTTTATTGTTAAACTCAGAAACTTATTCTTTTATTTGCTCTGATGGTGTTTTAAAAAAGAGCAGCTCCACTGCTTCATGGTTGAGTTAAGGCAATGTCTGAAGAGTTTTAGGAACTTACTCCAAGTCTGTTGATGTCAGGGAATTTCAATAGGCTTTGGATTGAGAATAGAAATTAAGAAGAGGAGTGTGTATCCTTCATCCATGTTGTCATATGTTATATGTATTTTTTTCATACAATGACAGAATGGTTTGGGTTAGAAGAGACCTTTAAACTCATACAGTTCCAACCCCCTGCCATCAGCAAAGACACCTTCCTCTAGACCGGGTTGCTCCAAGTCCCATGCAACCTGGCCTTGAACACTGCCAGGAATGGGGCAGCCACAGCTTTTCTGGGCAACCTGTGCCAGCACCTCAGCATCCTCACAGGGAAGAACTTATTCCTCATGTCTGATCTAAATCTCCTCTCTGCCAGTTTAAAGCCATTCCCCTTTGTCCTGTCCCTACAGGCCCTTGTCAAAAGCCTCCTCCCTTCACCTGGTCGTGCTTCTGGGGATGCAGCCCAGGACAAAGCTAGTTTCTGGGCTACAAGCACACACTGCTGGGTCATGAGGAGCTTCTTGTCAACCAACACCCCATGTCCTTCTCCTCAGGGCTGCTCTCAATCCATTCTCCACCCAACTGGTATTTGTGCTTCAGATTGTCCTGACTCAGGTTCAGGAGCTTGCACTTGGCCTTGAATTGTATAATTTCATTTTATTTTTCTCTTTTGTTTTTTGTCCTCACTGAATATTGCTTATAGCAAGAGTGAGAAATGAGGCATAGTTATTTTAATTGGTTTCTCATTCATTAAAGCTGGTAAATGCTGAATCCCATTTTAAGAAGCACTAAAACCAGACAAAATGGTAATATTTTGACTAAGAGAATCAGGGTAAGAGAAGGGAACTATTGCATAAAAGAATACATCAGAACAGATGTAACAAATTGTTACTAGATATCTTGGTGCATAATTATTCAGTTAATGCTTAACTACTGAAAAACCCATTATGATAAATAAATATATTTTCTCAGAAATGAGTCTCTGTTTGAACTGAGTGAGGCATTATTGTAGATGATGGATTTTGGTTAGAGTAAGCAACTTAGTGGCTGGTTTTATCTTTCTGGCCATAAATGGCTCACATACTAGCATCCTCTGCTATTCTTCCTTATGGTCAGAACTTCAGACAGAAAAACCATTTCTTCTAAACAACTTCAGGCAAAATTTCTAAGGTGAGGACAACTAGTCTAGATAAGACATTGTTCAACAGCAATCCAAAACAGCACAGAATTTATCAGAAAAGAAGTTTAGCTTTTAGGCTGGTTCATGAGCAGTTTGAATTTTTTCCAGTTCGTGAGTCCACAATGAGAGAAATTAATTAGAAAATGCCAAGTTGTTAACAAGGTACATAGACATATATATCTCTTATGTGTTAGTTGCATAAATTTTTCCATCTCCCCAACTGGGTACTAATGGATAAATCATGGTTGAGTTCCAAGCCACTCTTAAGCTGGCTATGCTTGCATTTTGTTTATTGCTTACATAATGCTAACATTTATTTTTTTTCCTTGGTGTACAAAATAGGATTTCCTACTGAAAAATAGATTCCAATCATGTGGATTATAATTATAAACTACAGCTATCACATATTGCTGAGTGAAATGGTTAAGGGGAAAAAAAAATTCAGGATACATCTTGCCCACTAACATGCTTTCTGTTGTATCTCAATACAGTTTTAGCCACTTGATGCCTATGCATATGCTGATCTTAGAAAAGAGCAGTGTGAACAGAGCACTTGTCAACTGACATGAGGTGAGGTGAAGTGGATGTTGTTCTGGTACTTTATTTCATGGCATCTTATTAGATTCCCAGTGGCTTGCTACAGACATGAAAAAATGGTAGGAAAAAAAAAAAGGGGTTGCTTCTAAGTAGCCTAGAAGAGGATTTTTGGCTCTACTGTAGGATAAGAAAGTGTTTTAAATAAGAAATTAATTCCTAAATTTCATGCTGACTGATATTACTGCATATAATAGATTATTTTAATTACATCCTGGGATGATGTAGACTATTAAATAAAAATGTTAACATCTTCCTAGCAATGAAAGATAAAACCATGTACAAATAAATGTAAGATGTTGCTTGTGGAGGCTCTTGGCTATTAAGGTTGTTTCCAGCTTTATGTCTAAATCACTGAGGATTGAGTGAGTCTTCCATTATAAAACACTCTTAGTTGCCAGGAATGGATATACTCACAAACATTATAACTCCTGAAATGTAAGTTTAAGAATTGTATGGAATGTTCTTGAAGAAGATAAATTTTTGCTAGCTAACATTAAAGATGAAAACACATTTGGGAAACTTAAACAGTTACTATCTTCATATGACTATATGGGGAAGTCTTCATCACCACCTATTAAATGTTGCATATGGATCTCTTGGTTTCAGATCTGCAGCTCATGGTACTATCTGCTGAAAGCTTAGTAAAATTCAGATAATTAAGTTTTAGCAGCAAATGCTTATTACTTAGGAAACTGGCATATTTAAGACTAAAATCAGGCTCGTGTTAACCTAATGGTAATCTGATTTAAACGGTCACATTTTGTTCACTGTAAATCCAGCTATGAATATTTTTAACCAGATGCATGGTATAACCTTATCATTGGAACTCGTGTTCGGATAGGACATGAAATAGATTTGCAAAACCATACATTTCTTTAAAGAATAATAAAAAAAAATCAGAAGGAGCCTGATTCTGCTCTCAAAATAGTTTTGAAATACCATGTACACTTGAAAAGCAATAAGTCATTCCCCTCTCCCACCCAGTGTGATGAAAACAAATGCATCCTTAGCTCATATAAATTGGCATGGGTCTATTAATTTCAGTGAAGCAATACCATATTAAATCAGATGTAGCCTTTAAATACAAACAAATCCCAACATCAGTTACAGTTATTTTGCTAGTTTAAAATAAGCATTGAAATACTGTGATTTACAGATGGAGATAAGGGATTTTTTCTTTTTTTAAATGAGTTCTGATAAATGACATATGTACAGGGAGATGGAATTTTTCCCAGATGCATCATTTTAGTTGTCATTCACATCTTCTTAAAGTTATAGTATCACTAGTGTTTATCTGGCTCAACTGTCTGGTTGGATTATTTTGTTAATTGCAGAGCTGCCTTCAACTGAACACAAATACTATTCCCTGCCAATATATCCATGCTGGCAGAAACCCTGCATGTGAAAGAGCCAGAAATACACAAACGTCCAAGACTCTTAATTTTTCAAGCCATTCATGAAAATTTTGTTTAATAAAGGAACACTGTAACACATGCAACAGGTAGATCATCTCCTTCCCTACTTCTTTTTTACTCTATACTTTTATTGCCTTTACCATTGTAGATATAATAGCTTTTAATTTATGCAGTATCAATTTAGTAGTGAAGTTAAGCCCAAAATAAACACACAGAACACCCTCCAACGTGTTTCAAAATGCTAATCAAATACAGATTTGTTGTCATAGACAAAATGGTCTGAATATTGACAGTGCTTATGAAATTTGATAATTTCATCTGGATATATATAATTAAAATATATTTATTTTATCATTAAAAATAGCACAATAAAATTGTGTAATAGAAACTACTTTTCGGTGGGGACAATACAAAGAATGAAATAGCCTTTGCATGGCTTTAGCAGAACCTGAAAAGAAATCTCAGCGTATGCAGCAGGGGTACAGTGTTTTTGAGGAGGTAAAGATTTGAGAAAGATACTGAATTAGAAGTGAAATACTGTGTTTAGATTGCTGGAATAAGAGGTTTATCTGTTGCTTAAGATCTTGGAAAGTTGTGGTTGTACTGCATGCTTGACTCCTTTAACTGAAAGGGGCCTACAACGATGCTGGAGAGGGACTTTTCATTAGGGATTGTAATGGTAAGACAAGGAGTAATGGTTTCAAACTTAAATAGGGAAAGTTTGGGTTAGATATAAAGAAGTTCTTTACTGTGAAGGTGGTGAGGCACTGGAACAGGTTGCCCAAGTTGTGAACGCTCCATCCCTGGCAGTGTTCAAGGCCAGGTTGGACAGAGCCTTGGATGATAGGGTTTAGTATGTAGTGTCTCTGCCCATGGCTGGGGGGGTTGGAATGAGATGATCTTAATGTCCTTTCCAACCCTAACTATTCTATTATTCTGTGATTCTATGATGAACATTTTTGAGGCTGGAAAACCAAGCAGTAATTAGAAGGGTGAAGTGATTTCTGGCATATGGGGACTCCAGAATAATATACGATAATCTTTGTTTAGGACATTCGCAATTGTTTGCTGATGATCAAACTTGGGGGAAAAAATCTCAAATTCGAGCATTATCAGATTGTTTCTCTGATAAGTTAATAGCTAATTGATAGAGGCCTGGTTTTTGTTTGTCTCACTAGCCAAGCCTCAGTATTCTCAGAAAAAAAAGACTCAGAAAAAAAAACTTTTAAGCATGCTGAATTACCTAAGGCGTATGTGTAATCACTAGGCTAAGAAAAGCTATAGATGAGCTTTATCAGATTTTAGCCATTACATATAATCTGTGTTACAAGTGGAATATATATAAGAATATTTCTGACCTAGAAATCAATGGAAGATTTAAGTTAAGACTCTGCTCCACCACAGCAGGAAATGAGGAACCAAATTTATGCATTTCAATCACACTTCTTTATGGAAAGTATCAAACCTGGCAATGCAGAAGTGGCAATAGAAGCAGAACTGAATGCAATCCTACTGTGCTTGAAATTGTTCAAGGGTGGCAAGTTTGCCAGTTTTACAGCACACCTTCCAGAAGTGTTCACAATGCTAATGCAGTTATATAAAGACAGACCTGTGATTTTAAAAGCTGCTGAGTCACATTTTGCCTTTACTGAAGTGGAGCAATCTATTGGTAATACAGACAAACTGCACAGTGTTATGTGAAAATACGAATCAGCTGGACACATCCACATGTGCCCAAGCAGAAAGGCTGTTAATCAACATGTCAAACAGCTATTAAGAAGAGAATGCTGTATGTCACAGGAAAAGGCTGGCAGTTATTCTTGATAAACATGCTTTTCGCAAATGTATGTGCGAAGAGCTGCTTTAGAATCTGATAACCTGCTTTCTTTTAGAAAATCATGGAATGGAATAGAAACAAAACACTTAACCTCTTCGTTACATGCTAGCAGTATTCCAAAAAATACTTTGATCAAACAAGAGCTTCTTTCTCAAAAAGGAAAGCTTAAAGCATGACAGTATGCCATATGGCACAGCCAGAATTACTCTGCCAAAACAAGACCATAAAAGTTGGGCTAGTTCAGCCTGGAAAAGAGGAGGCTCAGGGGGGACCTTGTAGCAGCCTTCCAATACCTAAAGAGATAAGAAATCTGGAGAGGGGACTTATTACAAGAGCAGGTGGTGACAGGACAAGGGGAAATGGCTTTAAACTGATGGAGGGAAGATTTAGATGAGACATTAGGAAGGAGTTCTTCCCTGTGAGGGTGGTGAGACCCTAGCGCACAGGTTGCCCAGAAAAGCTGTGGCTGCCCCATTCCTGGCATTGTTCAAAGCCAGGTTGGATGGGACTTGGAGCAACCAGGTCTAGAGGAAGGTGTCTTTGCTGATGGCAGGAGGTTGGAAGTGTATGAGTTTTAAGGTCCTTTCCGACCTAAACCATTTTGTGATTCTGTGATAAATGCATATGTTTTCCTATTACTAGACTAAGACTTTCTTACTCTGATAACCATAAAAGCACCTTGGTCTTTTAGAGAACGGTTGAAAAATTTACATGAAGCAAATATAAAATTTATAAAATTTGGAGCTGTCAAGGATTTAAATTAATATAAGTATGATCTTCAAAACTAACCAGACAATTAAAACAGGAAGACAAAGTAGAAAAGAAAGCACACAATGGATGGTGAAATTTATGTTGTTTTAAAATAAACCATGTTCAGCAAAATTGTGCTTTGTTATGCAATTATAGGCCAGTTGAAGGTGTAAGTACCTCTTCAGTAACAATGCCTGATTACCTCATATACTGTAACACAGTTAAATCCTACCGTTACATCTTTTGTAATCTAAACATTAAACTTAGTAATACTTACTGTACTATTTTAAGCTCACAATGGTGTTTGGGCTCCTAGGTCTTAGAAAAATGATAATACTTTCATCTGTCAGTGTAGTCTGTGGCAAGTTTTCTGATACTTACCTAGAAGTTCACAAGTATACTTCCTTCAGTAGCATGCACAATTATTGGAATAGTGCAGCCAAATCTTACATTGCTCCTTGATTTCTGTGTTTTATTTGTGTACTTTCAAGGGATAATATGGGAGCAGTTGTATGCTGTGGTAATTTAAGCAGATATAATGTCTTTGGTAGATGCTGTATATAAATCCAGAAGAATGCCTACATTTTAATGAGTTCTTCAGGTATATGTCTCCATTTCTTTATCAAGCACAAAGTGTGCCACTTATTCATTCTCATTGTCATGTGAGAATGTGGAAGTGTGAATGATTTAGAATTTGCAAACTGTAGGAATTTGAACAGAAAATTTATGTATTATATTTTATGTTTAAATTTCATGTGTTTTCATAGTAACTGGCTAAAAGATATGTCTTTGTACTTTTATGTTTAATTTTTCTTCCATTCTTTTCCAAATCAAAATACTAAGTGTATACTGTGTAATTCATGAGAAAACTTCACATTTAGATCATTTTTGAGATGATTTTCACAGGCAAAAATAGCAAACAGGAAATAGTTTCCATATAACATTGGATCATACAAATTCTGGGTTTTCATTCGTACTCACAGTGTCACAGTTTCACTCTGTGTATTGCCAAAGTTTTTAATTTTAAGAGTACCTACTTACATAAATGATAACGTAAGAGGCACAAACAGGATACAGTGAGTAGCTTGCAAAATAAAAGTAGCGTTTAAGAATATGTATGGAAGTACAGATTACCTTGTGTCGTGGTTTCAGGCGTAAATCAATCTGCCTGCCCACTCACTCCTCCCGACCTTCTTCCCCCCCACTTCGAGGGGAGGGGGGGGAAAGGAAGAAGAACCGAAAGAATGCAACTCCCACGGGTTGAGATAAGGACCGTTCAGTAACTAAGGTATAACATAAATCACTACTGCTACCACCAATAATAATACAAGAG